>CAUYRH010170708.1:0-23198 GCA_963574655.1 Perodicticus potto | reverse complement strand
CTCTTGTAGTAATTTGATTCAGCAAGGAAGAAATCAGAAAGCACACCACAGGATGGGAAATGGCACGAGACAGACTGGGTGCCAGAGATCCCATCAAGAGAACTCCCAGTGTGGTCTACTTCAAAACAAACCGCCGCGGCCCCCACCCCCCCCCCCCCCCCCCCGTTGAGTACAATAAGGAATTCCTTTGTGTTAAGGCCCTGAAGGTCCCTGCTGGCTGGGAAGGCAATACATTAAGTTATTATCGTCCATTTACACTGCTGTTGAGATTCATTTACCGGATCAGCCACAGGAGGGCGGGGCCCTAAGATAAAGACACCCAGAAACAAAGTCCTTATCACATTGTGGGCCCTGGTCCCAGCTGTGTTCTCTGTCAGAGCCAGCAATCTTATTCCCCATGGAGAGCGGACTGCAAAAAGCCACCTGTTCCACCTGAGTACAGCAGGAACCCAAGCAGTGAGTCTCAGTCCTGGCTGCACAGTAGAAATGCTGGAGAAGCTTCTAAAAAGCCCAAAGCCCAGGCCCCACCCCAGATCAATTATATCAGAATTCCTGGGGGTGGGGCCTAAGCATTGGTATTTTTTTGTATAGCTTCTGATGACTTTGAAGTGCAGTCAAGAATGAGAACCACTGAGCTAAAGGAACCTTAGACTTCTCATCCTGACCCATGGAAGCAATTTGTTGGCAGCAGATGACATAGAGCAGTGGTTCTCAACCTTCTTAATGCCTCAGCCCTTTAATACAGTTCCTGTGGGTCACGACCCACAGGTAGAGAACAGTTGATATAGCACAACAAAATCCAGGGCTAGAGATCCCTGCAGAAAGTGATTACAGTATTGATTATTCATGGAGTCGCTATAAATGCCTTTGTGTGTTGCACGGCCTGGTGCTCTAATACTGGGTGGGGGCTGCAGGCTGAGGCAGGAACAAGAGGAAGGGGCAAGAAGGAAAGATCTATAGCTGTGCTCAGAGAGCTTTGCTTGACTCCATCTTAACAGCCATCTCCAGGTGCCATAAACATGAGGCAAGAGGAATCTTCATCCAACTTGAATGTCACCTTCTCTCTTCTCTGTGATCATCTGCTCTCAGATGCCTCCATGGCACAGTGAAGCATGCACAGAGACTTGAATGGGCCATGAAGACCATCCTTCATCTTTGCATGTGAAACAGAGGCCCAGGGAGAGGATATAGTTTACTCAAAGTATCAGAATGATTGAATAGCAGAGACAAAAGCAGAATCCAGATTTCCTGAGTCTTGGATTGTGACTGCTACCCCCCACCCCCAGCAAGCTGAAGCTGGGAGTCCATTCCTGATCTTTCATCCACTGAGCTGGTTCTACCTTGGTCCTATTTGATGGATTCCAATAAATGAAGAACTTCAACTAGTATCCTTTTATGTATTCACCACAGTGGTGGGGACAGCATCCTTTCCCTCCCTACGCCACATCTAAGATCAGAGCCTGTACTAGAGACTGTTTCTACCACTGCAAACCAAAGATTCAGAGTCTTGTAGGAGCAAATCACAAAGGAGGAAATGGAATTGCCAATATTTTCAGGGATTATAATCATTTCTAGGTGTCTGTTTCAGAGTTATTTTCAGCTTGTTTATGCTTCATTCCTCATTGACCCTAGTCCTATTGGTCGCTAAGACTCCATCCTTTCCTCTGTCTTCAGCCTTGATCGTTGATTGTGACTCACTCATTGCCATCTGGTCTCTGCTAGATATTACAGAGTCATATCTAACCTTATGCTTAGACACAGGTGAGGCCTGCCTTGTAGTGAGATATGAGGGGGCTCCCAAAGGTCCCCCTGTTCCAAAACATCTTCAAAGCTCAGTTGTGGAGCCTAAAGTTCTTAATGTTAGGGCCATTCCTTTGAATTAAAATATTAAGAATTGGGAAGGCTCTGGTCAAAATGTGAATGTGACACCATGGAGGGGTAAATAAACAAGCAAATTATAGTCCTACATGGCCCAAATCTTGTCCACCACCTGTTTTTGTAAATAAAGCTTTATTGGAACACAGCATAATCTTCATTTATGTATTGTCTATGGCTGCCTTGATGCTACCATGCATGGCTTGCAAATCCTAAAATATTTATTATATAGCCCTTTACAGAAAAATTTGGCTGACACTTACACCAACTCATTAGCATGCAATAACCTGTTGTTCTAAAACTTGCCTGATGATAAGAATCATTGAGAAGTGCTTATTAAAACACAGATGCCTAGGCCCATACTAGACTTAAAAAGTCAGAATCTTTGGGAGAATCTGGCCCCCAAATCTGTATTGTGGAAGATGTCCTAACTCATTAAGCATAGACTAATTAAGTACCATAAGGCTGGGTCATCTTAGCTCTTCACTGACCCTATTTTGCCTTCAAGCAGCTGGGAATCTCATTTTGCAATAGGCACCATTTTCAGCTAAAATGAATTTTGGCTTGAAACGCGGGACTAGAATTGCTAAATACCTCTGGGGCCACTGCAAATCCCTTGAAGCAAATATGAAGCCAACAGTTAGATGGAATAAGGAATAGAAGAGAGAGCCTGCCTACCCCTCCGAGCTGAATTCAGTAGCTGGCAGTTTTCTGACCAATTTAATTGGGTGGCTGTATGTATAGAAGTCAGGGTTTTGATCACTCATATCTTGACGAAAGTCAGCTATCTGGCCAAACATTTTAGTGCAAGGCAGGCACCGTGAAAGGATGAAGCTCAGGTTCCTGAGCCTGTTCATCATCAATTCCCATAGCAACCATGGTGGAGCTCTAGGACAATGATTTCACCAGATCACAGATAAGGGAACCAGGGGGCCTGCCTTCCTGTACTCAAAACTGTCTAGAGATGAACATGTCCTCTTGCTAAATCCCAAAGCCCTCCACAAGCCAGACTTGACTCTCTAAGTGCCTATCTCCACACCACTTTCTGCTGCATTTGGTGGTTCTGTTCACAGCTCCCTGAACACACTGGGCTTTTTCCCACTCCTGAACTCAACCTCGTGAGGTTTTCTCCCCATCTCCAGTCTTCAGGGCCCCCAGTGTCCCTTTTGCCCAGCTAAATGACATCTCTTCTTTAAAGCCCAGTTCAAATTTTACCTTTATGACGCATCCTTCCCCAACTCTTTCATTCCCCTCCCTGATTTCCTACAGTACTCCTGCTAATCCACCCTGTCGTAGCTCACCTCCCTAACAAGGTTGTACAAGCAGAAATGACATTTTGTATTAGTATGTCTCCCCATACCAAGCACATAGTAGGCATAACATAAAATATATTACTTGATTACTAAGATTAATAATGAATTATTTCATTAATTCAGCAAATATGGTTTGAGTACTTACCATCTGCCAAGCACTATACCCCAAGAAGCTCTGTAGAAAGCCAGTTTTTCTGCAGTTGTTCCCATTATTTTGGCTTTTTTTCTGGGCAGGTGACTCCAAGCAAAGAAGATGCAAGCTCTTTCAGTACAGGCTAAGGTTTCAGAACCAGAAAACTAGGGGTTTCAATTGAAGGGATTGTCTGTGCTTCCTTTACCAGGGTCATTCCAGGCCGCAGCCCCGTACTTTGTTTTTCTATTTTAAAATACTTACTGAGGCTGGGCGCAGTGGCTCACACCTATAATCCTAGCGCTGTGGGAGGCTGCGCCTGGGGAATTGCTTGAACTCAGGACTTGGAGACCAGCCTGAGCAAGAGCAAGACCCCGTCTCTACTAAAAATAGAAAAACTACCTAGGCATTGTGGCAGGCACCTGCAGTCCCAGCTTTTCAGGAGGCTGAGGCAAGAGGATTGCTTGAATCCACGAGTTTTGAGGTTGCTGTGAGCTAGACTGATGCCACGGCACTCTATCTAGCCTAGGCAACAGAGTGAAAATCTGCCTCAAAAAAAAAAATTACTGAGGACTTAGTATGTGCTTATGTCTAAGGGTACCAAAATTAATAAATATCCAGTTAATCAAGGGGAATAACTGGTCATTCAAAGATCAAGGAACATCCTTAAAAACATAGAAAGAAGTTTAATAAGTGGCTATGTATGTAGTACGATTTGAGGGGCCCTGGAAAAGGACTCTTGTGACCCCTGAAAAGACCTCCACAATTGTTTGCCATGCTGTAATCCCTGAAACGACTTCCACAGTTGTTTGCCATGCTGAGTCCCTCTGTTAAAAGGAAAATGTCAACTCAGACTATATATCAGAATCATTCTGGGAGCCTTTTCTTTTTCTTTTGTTTTCTGTCTTTCTTTATTTTCTTTCTTTCTTTTTTTTTTTTTTTTTTGAGACAAGAGTCTCATTATGTCGCCCTCGGTAGAGTGCTGTGCCGTCACAGCTCACAGCAACCTCAAACTCTTGGCCTTAAGTAATTCTCTTGCTTCAGCTTCCCAAGTATCTGGGACTACAGGCCCCTGCCACAACACCTGGCTATATTTTTTGTTGTTGTTGTAGTTGTCATTGTTGTTTGGCAGGCCTTAGGCCGGGTTCGAACCCACCAGCCCTAGTGTGTGGCCAGCACCCTAGCTGCTGAGCTACAGGCGCCGAGCCTTGGGAGCCTTTTCAAAAGACTAACTTCAGGGTCCCATCTCCAGAGCTTCTAATTCAATTAGGACTAAAGCCCAAATATCACTATTTCTAAGAGCTTCTTGGGTGGTCCTAATGTATAGCCAAGGTCAAGAACCATTACCAGACATGGTACATAGGAGTAGGTACAGACCATTATCAGCCATAGAATGTAGGCACTGAAAGAAGCCTAAGAGATTGTCTGGTCTAGTGTTTCCTAAATTCTACTGATCATAAGACTCATCTGTGGATCATATCACAAATTCAAGCTTCCTGTGCCACATCCTGGACCCGGTAGAAGGTTGTCTTTTGGAAGAAGTGGTAATCAAAGCTTCAACAAGACAAGAGTTCAGTAGGAGGCAGCAGTCTCCTTGCCCCCAGGAAAGGCCAAGTGCCAGCTGTGAACACAGCACTATTTTCTGTGATGCCCTGAACACACGTTGGGGGTCTTCAAGAAGTTTTCACTACAGCTTGAGAAAGAAGATTCTCTTAGTTGAATCTTGTTACTCATGGTAGTTATGTACTATAAAGTCACTGTGAACACTGAATTAGTGAATACTGAACTGCGGCTGCGGTATTTCAAATAGATTATAATCTTAAATCCTAAAAGCAATTCATCTTGGTAGATTCTATATATACCATATTCTTTATTTTATAAGGAGACAATGAGGTTCACAAGTGTTAAGTAACTTGCCTGAGACTGCCCCATTCAGTTGCCAGAGTAGGACCCCTTCCAACTAGCCCCAGAACTAGAGCTTGCTTCTTGCGCTACTGGACCACCCCTATTGTCTCCACCCTCTGGTCATCTCTGTCTAAGAGCTGACACAAGAAGGCAGAACATCACCTTGTCTGACCTCAGCTGGGAACATGTGCATAGGGCAACTCAAATTTCTCACACTTTGCATGTCTGCAAATGACCAGGAAAGCGTTGTGACTATCGATTTGGGGGGTTACAAAGAAATTCTAGGGAGTAAGCAAATTTGCAATCATGGATTCTGCAAATAATAAGGATCAAGTGTACCTTGATACAAGACTGACAATCGGTTAGGAGGCACTGGTTTGGCCATACAGTTGTAAGATATTGAGGAATTCTTTCACTGATTGGTTAGTAGCCATTGCCCTAAGCTTCCTAGGTGCCACCTGATTTCTCCCTGGACCTCTTTACAAATGTAAATGAACTAAGGGGTTAACACCTAACACAGGCGGCCTCTAAGACTCCAGCGCTATTACAGGCTTACATTCTGAGGCATGGGCACCTGCATGGTATAGTGCTTTGAAGTCTCCCTTGTGTGTGCACATGCTCACCCTCTTCTATGTTCCAAGGTTTAGACAGCACAAGACCAAGAACTAGAATGTAAGCTCTGGGAGCCCAAGAACCATGTCTGCCCTGAGCACTTAAGACTGCCCAGAACAGTAGGCATTCAATACATGCTTGATTAATGAATGAATGAATTAGAAACTCTCATTAAGGTTAGTCAGGCAAAATTGTTTGGAAGACATGAGTATCAAGCCAGGTCTTAGCGAAAACAGACAAATATTAGAAGACATGTAGAAAAGTACAAGGACAAAAGTCACAGGGCAGTAAGACCTAAGAAACTTACTTAAGGAGGAGGAGAAGGAAAGCAGTAGGGCCATGGCAAAGGGGCCATGGGATGGGGCTTGTGGAGGCATCAAAACTCCTCTGATGAGCAAGGGAGTGTCAGAGGCACTGGGAAGGGGAAAGTTGGGACAGAGACTGGGGGCAGTGTTAGGCTTTTCATTCTGCACCTAAGTTTAGACGCTTGAGTTTAGTTTGGGTTGCTTTGATGGCTAGAAGCTGAGTTTCCTTCATTCCTTCAACCAATATTTATTAGCACCTATTCTGTGCCAGGTGCTATTCTAGGTGCTGGGGATATGGCAATGACAAAATACAGTCCCTACCTGCATAGAGCTGACATTCTAAACAAGGGACATAAACATGGGAATGGAAAATGGTATAGCCACTCTGAAAATAGTCTGGCAGTTTCTTAATAAACTAAACAGACACTTACTATATGACCCAGAAATTGTTCTCTTGGGCATTTATGCCAGAGAAATGAAAACTGCTCATAAAATAACCCTACGCATGAATGTTTACAGCAGCTTTATTTTTGGTAGTCCAAAACTGGAAACAACCCAGATGCCCTTCAGTGGGTGAATGATTAAATAAAATGTGGTATATCCACACCATGGAATACCAGGAAATACTACTCGGCAATAAAAAGGAATAAAATGTTGATATATGTGACGAGTCAGATGAATCTCAAGGGCATTACACTCAGTGAAAAAAGCTAGTCCCCAAAGGTCACATACTATATTATGACTTTTATATAATATTCTAGAAATGATAAAATTATAGAAATGCAGAACAAATTAGTAGTTGACAGGGATGGGTGGAGAGAAAGAGGGTGTGGTTATAAAAGGGCAATCTGAGGGATCCCTTTGGTGATAGACTTGTAAGTATGTTGACAGTGTTGGGAGATACACAAACTCACACATGTGATAAATTCACTTGACCCGTATACACACATTGAATCAATGTTGATTTCCTGGTTTTGATGTTACACCATAGTTCTGTAAGACGTAACCACTGGGAGAAACAGGGTGAGGGATATGCAAGATGGATACTTCTGTAGTATGTTTGCAACTTCCCGTGAATCTATAATGATTTCAATAGAAAAGTTAAAAAATATATAATATTTCAGCTCTGACGAAAAAATAAGCAGTATCAGGAGATAGTGACAGGTAGATGTTATCTTAGAAAGGGTAGTCAAGTAGCCTCTGCAAGGAGGTGACATTTGAGGAGACCTGATTAACAGAGTAACCCACACTGGGTCTCTGATCACAGCAGTAAATTCTAAGCATACAACATGCATGGTCTGGGGGGAGAACTGGTGGCCATTTTCAAGACAGGAGATTGAAGGGTTGGGGATTGACTGCCCACTACCCAGTAGGCAACTGCAAATGTGCAGTAAAATAAGGAGGATGAGACTTCTGGTAACACTAATGGAGGTGATACCAGAGATAGAGATCTGGAACTGAGAAAGGCCCATCTGCCTGGGAGCATTATGTGTATGTATACAGGAGAGTGCACGTGTGCGTCTACTGTGTGTATGTGTGAGTGTGTATACGTGAGCATATATATGAGTGTACTATGTGGGTATATATGTGTGTGGGTGCATGTGGGAATGTACTGTGTGAGTCTAAGAGTGTGCATGAGTGTGCGTGTGAGCGTATATGTGTGCAAGGGTGTGTGTGAAGTCCACACAGGAACAGAAAAAGACTGGGGGGCCCTGGGGAGAGGCAGTTATTTGAACCCTGATTTGAACCCTGTCCCCCTGACTGGTGAGCCTATGCTCTGCACCCGTGCTCCATCCCCAGCTTTGCACATGAAATGCTATCTCTCTCTGGAAAATCTTTCCCTCCACCTCTGCCCAGTATATCCTGCCCCATCCCTCAAGATTCAGCTCAGGTGCAGCCTTCTTCATGAAGCTCCCCCTGATTTCATGTCCCTGTCCCCAATAGATATGATCTTTCCTGTGGCTATGAGTTGGGGGTGGCACATCAGTGTTGGGGTGTAGGGGGGTATTGGAGAGGCTATGAAGGAACAGACAGGCCGAAAGGCTCTGAGTTTTGCATGGAGAAGCTTTGCACATATGTACTAACGTTGCTATAGGAATGTGATCTAGTCATGGACACCGGACTTTCTGAATCCCATTCTTGAGGAGGGCATGGGGATTTTTAATTTTAGTAAGTATAAGTAGTCTTGGTGACTACTGTGATCAGGCTTGTTTAGGAAACACTGTTGTATTTTAAATATCTCAATTTACAGATGAGAAAATAGGTTCAGAAAAGAGAAGTGGCTCACCCAAGGTCACACAGCCAGTTAGTGACTGTAACAGGACAGAGATGAACCTATTTGGCTTGAATATACCTCCTAGCTATTTTATATTAAATTTCCTCACATACGGTGCTGTGTCTCATACATTGTAGATCACTTAGTAAGCTTGTATGAATGAATGAATAACATTAGCATCCACCACCTTCCAGGACTTTATAAAGAACATTGGATAGGTAAATTTCAATGGAGCACAGACAAAAAGGTGGAAAATGTATTTGGAACTGAGCCACTGGCCAGCTTAAGTGGGGAAAGCAGAGGGCATAGGACAGAACACAGCACTGTACAACCCCCAAAAGCCTCAGCTTTGGACATGAGAACAGACAAGATGTTCGGAATGTATTCTTTAAGTTCACTCCTGAATACCTGGCTCACATGTTGGTTCTACTCTCTGACACCCCACCCCTAAATTGCTGTCGCTTTCAAATATAGGGTCATCCTTTCTCAGTCAGGAGGAAGAACAGATGGCAAAGAAGCTCACTCACCTGATGAGTGTGCAGAACTGTAAGAACGATGAATTCCTTAGCGCTCCTACAGAGAAAAGAGGGAACAGGAGAGTAGTGTATCATGGACTAGGTATTCATCTAGTACAAGAAGCAACACCAGAATTTTCCCCTGGGCTGCATTCAGGTATATGGATTAGGACAGTGGGAATATGAGGATCTGCACGAATGCCTTGCCTCCCATCATTTGTGGAGGCTGACAAACCATTCATATTCATCCACACAGGCATCCGAAGATGGCTTTACCATTACCTCTGAAGCTGTCATTTTTCAGGTCTTCATTTTCTATTCCTTCTCACATTCTCTCTGTAGACATCCTCAAACTTTAGGAACAATTTTATCTGTCGACTAGAAAATTCTCAAGGAAAACTAAAGGCCTGAATTATGGAACTCAAAGTCAGAGACTTCTGGGAACCATGTACAATGGTTATTGGTGATTTGGTCTTTAAGCAAGAGGAGAAACTCAAAGGAAGAACCCAAAGGAGGTCATTTGGTCATCATGACTCATACTCGGCAGATTTGTTTTAATTGAGGGACCAAAAAATATGAGAGCCAGGGAGGAATAGATGGAAGCCACGACTCTCCAGGTAGCAAATATTCAAAAGGATGAAGAATTTGAAACTCTTGCGACAAGAATTATGCCAGTGATCAAAGAGGCTGTGAGGTATGAAAATGCTCTCCCAAGAATATATAACTGTTTAAAAGAACTAAATGAAATGGAAATAGTCTGCCTTGAAGGAGCTTCCCCTCTCCTTGTTGGCGTTTTTCAAATGTTTATGGGGACAAAGGCATTTAAGAAGTAGAGTCAAGACACCCTTGTTTCTGAGTTGTCAAGAAATGCCAAAGGCCCCTGATCAAGGACTTTGAACATTTCCTACGTTTGGTGAGGCCAACTACAGGGATGAATCAGCCCCAAGGTCTGGGAAGTTCCCGAGAGAAGTGAGGAGTCATGTTCCCAGGAAAACACCAAGGAAAATCCTTTATCTTGAACAGGGAAAGGGCATAACGTAAGTTGCATTATGTGACTTGTCTGCTCCAGCCTTTACCATGTCTCCCCATTTCACTTAGGACAGAGCCACAATCCTTGTAATGGCTCACAAGGCTCTCCATCATATGAACCTATCTTCTACAACTCTCTCCTTTCCTTATCTGACTCCAGTCCTACTGGCATCTCCCTTGTTCCTCAATCATGCCAGACACACTTCTGCCACAGGGCCTTTGCACTGGCTCTTCTCTCTTTCTCCAACAACCTCTCCTTTAAATTTTTCTTCAAATATCACCTTGTCAATGAGGCCAACACTGGCCCTGCTACTTAAGAGTCTCATGCTCTACCGACTGAGCTAGCTGGGTACCCAAGACCCTGCTATTTAAAGTTATATTCTGTACCCCTGTACCCAGCACTCCTGATCCTCTACCTGGACCTACTCTCTGGTCTTCAGTAACATTTTTCAACCTCTAATATACCATATAATTATTTAGTATGTTACTGCTTATGGCATGTCTTTTTTTCACTAAAATGTAAATTCCAATGAGCTGGGGGGTTTTGTCCATCTTATTTAATGCTGTATCTTTCTTTGGTGGTTAGACCTGTGCCTGGTTCATAGTAGGCACTTAATAATAAATATTATTAAATAATGAATAAGTAAACAAATGACCCATGGACCCCGGAGGTTATCAAAAGAATGAGCTCTGTTTGACCCTGAAGGAGCTCCAGACTCCCTCATAAAATCAGGCTACCTTGTTCTAGGGTGCAAAGATATCCACTAGAAGCAAAGCAGTGACTTCCGAGAGATCAAACTGAAAAAAACCCAACATGCCCTGATGGAGTTGAAGGAACTCACCCCATGTTGGTGTGGTAGTGGAGTGAAGATGAAGGGTGAAGAAATGCAACAGACAACTGAACTTGGAGAAGAGACAAAATAAAGGTCACTGGGAACCAGACACATTTTATTGAAGGAATTGAGTTGGAGGGGAAGCACGCCAAGGAAGACCTGCTCTGGACTTCAGAAAGGAGCATTCCCAGCCCCCCAGAGCTAGTAAGAGGGTGCTGTTCCGCACACAGAATGTAAAGGCTACCTTTGAAAGTGAAGGAGGAGTTCTGAGATCAGGTGGGCTTTTGGGGACACCACAAATATGAATGGGATGAATCTCCTTCACTCCCCCAAGAGGGACTGAAGGAGATGGAGGCGGAATGGGGCCACGCTATGCAAAGCCAGGGGGAGGGGGTGGAGCAAGCGAGCACATGTACATGCACACGGTTCCACTTGGAGGAAGATAGCCAAGGTTCTCAAAACTGAGGTTAGCCTATGAAATTTAGAGCCCTTACCTCTATTCTCTCATTCCTTCTCAGCAAATCTATGCCAGGGCATGTGGATGTGGTGTGAATGTGGGGTAGGGGAATGTGTATGTTGTGCGTGGTATGTGGGGTGTGTGGTGTGTGTGGTATGTGTGGTATGTGGGGGTGTGTGGGGTATGTGGTATATATGGTGTGTGTGGGCTATGTGGTGTGTGGGGTGTGTGGGGTGGGAGGTGTGTGGTATGGGGGGTATGTGGTGAGTGAGGTGTGTGGTGTGTGATGTATGGGGTATGTAGTGTGTGTGGTGTGTGTGGTATGTGGGGGATGTGCTGTGTGCGGTGTGTGTGGGGTATGTGGTGTATGGGGGATGTGGTGTGTAGGGTATGTGGTGCATGCACACAAGCAATGTGTGTAGGGGAAGGGATGGACGGAGACAACATAATTACTCTCCATTTACAGATGGTGATGGTCCCGACACTCTGTTCTCTCTCCCATCTGGGGAGGGTGTTAAGGGGTCACATGCTATGGGAAGAATCCAAAATGGCAAGTTCCCTTCCTCCATCCATTGGCCAGGGATTCTGATTTTATTCTCCCTGTGCTTTGTTTTTTGGCATGGGGAGGATTGGGAGGAAGAAGTGGGAACAATGTCTTGCTTGCACGGTGCTTATCTCAGAGTGTTCTTTTAATGGATCGTTTGATGCTCACTGGGCACTTGGTCTGTCCCACTGCACAGCAACTCAAACACGGAGCAGCTTGGGCGAGGAGCTTAGCTGGGTGGAGGGAAGTGGAGGTGAGGCTCTGGAAGGAGGTTCTTCTTCCTGTCTATTCACATCACTGGGAAAGGCTAAGCCAGGATGTGTGAGGGCCCCTGGTGACGCTGAACATCTGGCCCCTGAGGTTCTGGATAGCCAGCAGCCCTGTCTGGGACTTCTGTGCCTGGCAAGATTCTTCTTTCAGGGTCAGGGAGGACAGTGATAGCCCGATGCCACTGACGAGACAGGGGTGGGAACACTGCTCAGCTCCTGCCAAGGCCCAAGAGGACCCTGTTACCTGATGAGTTCTATGAACCTCTCCCTGGGGGCTTCACTCACGTCCTCCTCATTAATAGCCACAATCTGGTCACCAGCCAGGAGCTTGTCCTCAGAGGGGCCTCCTGCAGAGGAGAGGAGAGAGGCATGAGGGCTCAGGGCTACTGTGGGGGAGCACAAGTCTGGGCACATCCCCAGTGCCTGAGAGAACTGAAGCAGCTGTGGGCCTGCAGGAGGCAGTGCAGGCTGAGTGGTAGTGGCAGGGGTGCTGTTCAAGCTCGCTGCTGCTACTACCACTGCTGCCTAGGGCAGGCAGAGGGCAGAGAAATGAAGAAAGACAATGGAGTGAACCTCCTTTAGCTGAGTCTCATACTCAGATGAGGTCAGTAAAGGCTTTACTGGCTTGGTTCTAAAGAAGACTACGGACTTCCTTTTCCTAGGAGGGATTTGCTTAGGCATAAGGATTGACTTCCAGACTACTGGAGGTGGTACAGCTGATAGGAGGAGGTGGAGAAATCTTCTTACTTGAATATTATTCATACTTAATCGTCTGGAGTGATTTAGGCATTCACTTGCCTGGAGACAAGGGGATGGACTAAAAGACATAAAGGGTTTAATGTGTTTTAAAACACTGAGAAATGCCACTGTCTAATAAATGAGGGGAACAAGGCACATATCCCTGGGCAATTGGTTATTTGCTTTCTCTCCTTCCCATCTCCACTGCCAAGGTTAAGAAAGAAAGCAGATCTCTCTGGGAGCCATAACTTCTTGGCTAGGGTAAAGGGTAGGGGTACGAGGGGTAGTGCAGGGCTGTGCTGCCTCTGATGTTTATCCAAAATCTTCTTGGAGAAAAGCTTTACAGGGACTCAGGGAGAATGAAGAGTCAGTTCCAGCCTGACTCAAATTCCAAAGAAATGTTTAATGATATGTCCCACTCCCAAACCAGCCTTGACTCTTGTGTCCACTTTAAAGGGCCAGATCCCAACTTCTCCCTTTATTCACAAAGAAATATGCTGCCCAAATTCCAAAAATGCGAATATACAAATGCCACTCAAGCACAGCCCAATGGCTCTGGAGTGTGGAGCCCAAGTGCAGAGGTTGGCTATTGCCAGCACAGCTGTCCGGATTCACCGCTCAAGCAGCGGTGGCCCCAAACACATGAGGCCAAGACTCCTGACAGCATAGTGACTTTAGGAGAAGAGTGTGCTAGTGAAGTGTAATTTCTTTGCAGCCAGGCAGACCTGAACTCTAATCCTAAACCTGCAATTCACGAATTGCCTGACCCTGGGCGAGACATTTTAATCTCTCTCAGTCTCTCATGCCTCATCTGTAAAATGGGGAAACAGCAGTACCTAGACATCAGAAGAATGTTGGGAGGATAAATGAGAAGATGAATGTAGAGCACTTAAAACAGTTGATCGATGTTGGTAAGAATGGAATAAATGGTAGTTATATCCTCTAAGGGACAATTCCTTCAACTCATTTCATTCCTTCTGTTTCTGCCAAAAATGCCAATTTCTTAGGTGGAGGCCTCTCTTTCTCTCTCTCTCTCTCTCTAGCCTTCTTTCTTTCCCCCTTCCCTCCCTTCCTCCCTCTTTCCTTCCTTCTTTCCTTCACTCATCCTTCACTTTCTCCCTTTCCTCCTTTTAATGGAAGAAGTCCTCATGGATTTCAACCCCCTGCATGGGCCCTAGCCCTTTGATGACACTGGTGACAACAGTTCACTGTTGCTTTCATGAACGGTTTGTCCGCTTACACAACCATAATTGCTCCTCTGTAGGATACTTCTTTGTCTTTCCTCACGGGCTCAAATACAGAATCAAACACGTCCTCTGCATTCAGTAGCCACCTGGGCCAGAAGCCACAGGTGAATCAGCTGAGTCCTTTCTAGAGCTATGCCTGCCAGTCCAGTGGCTTTCTGTGCCTTTTGCCCGGTCCTTTCTCTGCCTCCTCACCCACCCCCCAACTCCTTCTTGTTCATTCTGATTTTGAAGCTGACACCCCTAGGCCTGAAGACTTCCTTCAGCATGCAAATTCTGTCCCATGAAGTCAAAGCAGGGGCTCCTGGTGGTCTGTTACTAAGTTTTATCTTTCCCAGGATAAATTTGATTTCTTATCAGAGATTCAAACCCTTTTGCCAAACTGCATGACTGATTCTGGAACCTCAGGTCAGCCATGAACTCCCGTACTAGATTTTTTTTTTTCCTTTATGCCCTCAAATTGAAGAGAGAGCTTACAAAAATCTTTTTCTTTTCCTTTGAGGATTGCAAAATTCATCAAATTTCTGCAAGACCAGTTTGTACTCCGGCTGCTCCTCTTGACTGAGTGAGAAACTGTTGTAAACATCTAAAGCCTCAGGCCCAGCAAGTCAGGAATAAAACTCCTTTCCGTCTGTCTTTTCTGTCAATGCCTCGCAGATTCAAAACAAAACAGTGCTTCGCTCCCATTTCATTCACGATGCCAGGGCTTCACAGTTTAGCTGGAGCTTTGGCTCATTCCATCCCACATGGTTCCACTCAAGCCCTCCTTCCCTTACAGGGCATCAGAGAGTCCCCAGGCAAACCCTGCCTCTGCTGCCTACTAGTTGAGTGGCTCTGTACAAATCACTTTCTCTATGCCTCAGTTTCTCCTGTTGGGACTGATATCACTTATTTACCTTGTAGCCTTAGCTGTGTGAATTAAACAAGATGATGTAAAGCACATAGTTGATGCTTCATCAATGATAGATGTTATGGCCACTCTGGCATTTGGAGGTTTCATTCTCCTCTCCCCTCAAACCCCACCCTGATCTGTCTCTTTGATCTGCCTCTTCCATGGATTACCTATTTAATGATGAATCACAAGTCTCCACTGCCTGCTGTTTAGATTCTTGAGAACAAGAACTGTGTCTTACATTTCAACACTGCTGAGCGCAGAATAGGCAATATATAAATATTAAATATATAAATATATATATATATAAATACTTGTTAAATTGAATTGAATAGGTGCTTTCTCATCCAAGGCATTATGGCTCTTTGAATGTTCTATGCAAAAGGAAAGGCCTGGTCCCTATTAAACAATCTTAATACTTTATTAAGACCCAGACCCTACTAAACAATCACCTGCAGCCTCTGTCTCGGCTCCTAAGCACCTCAATGGTTTGTGTCTGTCAGTCTTAAGAGGCCAGCTCTCTTGCACAGTTATTGGTTGGCAAGTCTTCACCCATTTTTCATGAATTCCTCAGAAACACAGTTGGAGCACTTGGAAGCTGTGCTTTTGGGGAAGATGTATGGGTGTTGGGGGGTAAGAGTCAGGGCTGGGAGACACTCTGAGGGTCACCTACCTGGCCTCACAGATCGGACCACCACAGGCTTCTCACTGCCAGCCACGAAGCCAAAGCCAAATATAGGGTCACGGTGAATGGTCACTTGTCGCAGTATCTCTGCTGGCAGCTGTTCACATTCCATATCATTTGCGCTCTCTTCCTGCATCACATGACTGGGGGAAAGGGAAGATGGGAGCAAAACAAGATGCAAAGGGAACTAAGCCTCAGAACCAGTTGGGAGGGACACTGGTTAGGGTTCTAGTCCTGGCACCCAGGAGTTCACAGCTAGCTTCCTACATCCTGTGGAATCAACACAGGTGATGACTGCCTCATCTTTTAGATCGGAGAAAGAGGAATCTAGAAAGCAGAAGCCACTGTCTTCAGGGCTATCGCCAACAGAAGAAACTGGTGCCATGACCCTGAAATTACAGAGTCAAACCCTTCCTCTAAGACATGGGAACTGCAAAAGAGGCCTAAAGTAAATGTTTGGCAGAAGTTAACTGGTATCACCCACTGAATTGGCCATTAACTCCCTAAGGGAAACCAAAGGGTTTAGAAAACAAAACAGGAAAGTAAGTGGGTAAGAAATATGAAGTTGTTTCAGAACGTGGAGCGTCTTCACGTGGAGAAGTCCTTACACAATTTAAAACTTGGGTATCTCTCAGGTTACATGTCAAAGTAAACTATCCAAGGTGGCATATGTAAACAAATGTGCTAATGTTTAGGACTATTACCTTCCATGACTGTACACAATACTACTTATCTCAGTTAATGAGACAACTGGAGAATGGCTCCTATGGGCCGGGAGGGGAGGTGCATCCTGGGACTGCCAGAAGACCTGAACCCCAGAGGAGCTGGGAGAAGAGAAACTGCTGCCCTAATACCTGGGAGAGATTACAGATTGTTCTCCCGATATACACAATTTAAATTACTGAAGCTTAGGAATTCCACTAGAGCATTATAAATGTTCTCCATCAAGGGCGGAGGAGGCATTCTGCTGTCAAGAATGGGCCTTAGTATTCAACTGAAGAGCCCTGGAGGGTGAAGGTGTAGGGACAGCACAGCATGTGAGGTCACTGGGTGCCTGGGGCAAAAGAAGGAGGTGAAAGAGGGACTAGAAGGCCAAAGGGAAGGGTGGGGCAGGTGGAAAAGAGGAGGCCAGAGCCAAGGGAGCCACAGTCTCAGCCCCCTGACTTGGCACCACTACAGTCCCAGGCTTTCAGGTGTATTGGATGGGGGCATAAGTTCTCCAGACTCAGTATGTATAGTCTCTAGAATTAAGGTTCCAGGTAGGGCCCTTTACAACAAGAAGACCAGGAGCTAATTAGTCGTAGTATAAGGTTTGTAAAAGAAGTAGGAGGTTTTGACATTATGAGAGTGATCCAATTGTTGATTAGCTAAGAATACCAAATTCCTCAGTAACAAATGGTTTCCAGCAGTTAGGTTGTTTATCAGGACATAAATTCAGTAATTAGAGAGAAGCTTTAGAACTTACGGGGTGGGGGGGGGAGTGGAGAAGATTTAGAGTAATTGTATAAAAGAGAAATCCACAGTCCAGCAAAGGAAGCTTGGGGTTGTCTGTCATGCAAGAACTCGGGAAGAAGGACCATGGCTGATTTGAATCCAGCCACATCTGTCCACTCTGGCTACCCCCATATTGACTTGGAGTCTGTCACCCCTTAAGGAGGTAGAAGGGGTGCGAGGATGAGGTCAAGCCTTCAGAAGGCAAATTGGGGAACTGGCTCCTTCCCTCTCACATTCATATGACAAATGGTCACTTTTCAGTGGAAAGTCACTCTAAAGTCAGAATATGGCTGGCCAGGGTCTTGGACTGGCACCCTCCCAGGACAGGGGTCTTGTGGGGTGGTCGCACGCTGATGCTTCTTTGAAGCCACAGAACATCTTCCTGCAGCTGCTGCCTCGCCTTGTCCCTGGGGCTGCTTCCAAAATGAGCCCTTTGCCTCCTGCCATCAGACCTCATTGACAATAAAAGGGCCTCTTCCTGGGATGACATTAGCTCATTTCTCACACGGGCACCAGCCCAGGCAGGCTGCACAGGCTGTGGCTGTGGGGGCAGGAAGGCCAGCAAGAAAGACACAGGTGTGCTTCAGAAGCACTCTGGGCACTGTCCCGCACCTCCCCCCAGGCGCCACTACAGCAGATGGTTTGGCTTCTTTTTCTTCTTTTGAAGCTGGAGACACTTCAGTCGCCACTGGGCCTTGAGGTACCACTGCTTCTTATGAGAACGGCACTCCTTGAGCCAGAGGAACCAACAAGCAAAGAGCCTTTCGCAACCCAAGTGTTTTATATTACTCTTTTGACTCGTGTTTATCAATCAACAAGTACTTATGGAAAGCCTACTCAGACGGTCCAGAGCTCTGGGGAACCCAAGAGAAGTTACCGTTCTCTGCCCTCAAAGATCTTCTAGTCTAACTGGGGGAGAAAAGACAAGTGTACACTGAACAAGGGAAATAGAGGTCTGTAACTAAGTTCCAACTTGCGCATTCAGAGGAAGGAAGGGATGGTGAAGCTGAAGAAGGCTCCAGGCTCCAAGAGGCAGTGGAGATTGCGCTGACCGGCCAGGAAAGGGCAGAGTTGGAGAGAGAGAAAATAACCCAAGCTATGTCCATGGATGTGCCCGATCTTCCTACCGGGGGCCCAGCTATTTCTCCCACAGCCACAGGTGTGTCTCTAGATGTGACTAGAGCACATTCCTCCCTGGGTTGTCCCTAACTAAACCGGACTGACTGTCCCTACCTGCATTCTCCCTCAATTCTGCAAGGAGTCCTTTCCTCACACTGGCTGAGCCTTCCTAGACGTCTTGGGCCAGGGGAGAAACACCTCCACGAATGGGCCAGAAGGCCATTTTACAATTCAAATACAAGTTGTTCCTTCCCTCCTGGGGTTTATATCTTTCAGTGTCTGCAGCTCAGTCCCTCTGAAATTTGCTAAGTGCCTGGAGACTTAGGAGTGACACTGAAGGCAAGCAATGATGGATGACAGGAGCTCAGCTGTCCATGGGTCACATGACTACCCTCCTGGGGGGAACAGGCAATGTGACTTTGAAAGATGTTTCTGGTCCCTTCAAACAGGACAACCCTGAACAGATTATGAAGCATCCAAAGCTTAGCCCCCTCCAGCTGTGTTTCTGAGACCTGCTATTTTCTTCTGTTGTTTGCCCCAAAGCACGCAATGCCTTCACTCTGTCCTCTTCTTACCCAAGGTCCCCAAAGGCACCCTCCTTTGCCAGGCTTGCCCTTTCCATGCAGTGACACAGGTAAAGGCCTAGCCTTTCTTTTACACCTAATGATAATAACATTTTATATCCACGTGGTTCTTTTCATTTTTACACCCATTACCTCATTGGAGAAAAGGTGCTTTCACATCCATTAGCTCCTCATAGCCTGTAACTGTCCTGCCAAATAGGCTAGGTGACCGCTCCTCCTCCATCCCAGCCTCCAAGGTGAGAGCTGAAGAAGCAGAGACTCACAGAGGCTAAGCACATCTGTGGCTCGGCTAGAGCCAAATCTCTCAGACAGGACCCACATCGCAGCACTCCCCCCTGCACCCACTCAGGGGCCTGCACTCTCTGGCTCTCCAGAGTCCCCACTGCAGGGCTGCCCCAATACGACAGCCAGCAGCACTTCATGTCCTGGCCTGGTCTGGACGCTCGGCCCTCATCATAATTAACCTGTCTCTGAGCCCAATATTCCACGTTGTTGGGAGAATAAAATGAGATCATGGCTACAGAAGCACTTAGGAAGGTTAAGCGTATCACACCAATGTAGAGGTGACAATATTACTGGTAGCATTTATTCAGGATGGTCAGGGAAACACAGAAAGGGACAATAACGTTCACCCACTTCATACAGCCCGGGCCCTTCCCTTGTTTAACTCCTTGCTTCCTTCTGAGACACAACCTCACAATGCACTCCGTTCTCTCCTTTTCCCAACCCAACTATCAGACGACCTGGCTCCCTCTGGATGCCATGATTCCTCTGTGGGCGAAAGTGCTCCCCACTTTGATGTCCAAAGAGGACAGCTTGGGCTCATGTTAACATCTGTTGCTAGGCAGGATGTGGCTAAAGGACACACACGAAATAAGATGCAATGTTTCTAAGCTGATGCTCTCCCCCCTTACACTTTTGGGCAGGAAGATAAAAATGTAACAAGTTACATTTCCAAGCACAGCTTTTATTTCTCCATCCCTCCTTGCCTTTGGCTCCTTTTTCTTTACATTTGGTTGACTCCTTGGGGAGTCTTGTCATTCTCCCTTTGAGACTGGCAGGATTTGGAACCATGTGGGGCCAATTAGCCCTCTGATTCCAGGAACAGCAGACTCGCTCTCCTGGAAGCTCCAGAGATCCAGCATGGCAGGCTAGCAGCTGGGCTCCCATGAGATGCCTTGTTCTCCTGATAGCAGAGATGGCAGGCCTATCCCTGGGGCTTGAGTAGCTACTCTGGGTGCCCTCTTGTAAGGAGCTTGGACACAAGCTCTTCTACCTATTAAAAAAAAAAAAAAAGCCCTCACCTGTTACTTCAACTAGCTGTTCCTTATTCCAGCAGTGCTGCTCAGGCTTTAAAGTACATACTAATCACCTGGGGGTATTGCTAAACTGATTCTGATCCAGTAGGTTTGGAGCAAGGTCTGAGATTCTAACAAATTCTAGGGTGGTGCCCGTGCTCCTGGACCATAGACTACGCTTTGAGAAGCAAGGATTTAAAAGAATGCTATTCTTAGACAATGAGAGAGCCACAGTCAGGGGGGAGGATTGAGGTACTTTTATTCCATTGGGTCATGGCATTGAAGGCCCCAGTTAAAACAAATGTTATCTTTTGTGGACACATAAATTCATGCAAACAAAGGACTTGCTGGTTGAATCAGACTTACCTCAGGAGAGAATAGGGAAGGTTTGGAATGGATACGAAATAAGAGAGGTACGGTTGCACCGGGGAGAAGCAGAGAAAAGATCTGGAAGAGGGGGGGACTGTTCCAGGGGTGGGAAGCTGTGGCCTTCTAGATCTATAAGTGTGGCCTTTTGACTGAATCCAAATTTTACAGAACAAATCCTTTTATTTTGTTTTTGTTTTTCTCTCTCAAATCTCAAGTCCTCCACAACCCGCAGATGGGGTAGGCATTCTCCCTACTTGCCAATGCCACCCCCACACTATTACTCTTTCTTTCTGCAAAAAATCCTGCTCCTTTAAGAAACCTGCTTGCTTCCCATCTCTACCACTCCCTATAGCCCCCTCCTTCTACCGCCTTTACCAGACTTCCCAGGTAGGCCTCGCATTCACCGAAGACTTTAGTTCCTAGTCACATGTGATCTTTCCCTCCACTCCAACTCCTTTTCTTATCACAGTAAAATATACATAATATAAAACTTACTATTTTAACAGTTTGAGACAGAGTCTCATCTTGTCGCCCTTGGTAGAGTGCCATGGAGTCACAGCTCACAGCAACCTCAAACTCTTGCGATCAAGTGATCCTCTTGCCTCAGCCTCCCGAGTAGCTGGGACTATAGGCACCAGCCATAATGCCTGGCTATTTTTTTGTTGCAGTTGTCATTGTTGTTTAGTTGGCCCAGGCCGGGTTCGAACCCACCAGCCTCAGTGTATGTGGCTGGCGCCGTAACCACTGTGCTATGGGTGCTGAGCCTATTTTAACAATTAAGTGTACAGTTCAGGAACATTAAGTACATTCACACTGATGTGCAACCATCACCATCATCCATCTCCAGAACTTTTTCATCTTCCAAAATGGAAACTCTGTACCTACTAAATACTAACTCTTCCTTCCCCCTCCCCCAGGGCCTGGCAACCATCATTCTTCTGTCTCTATGAATCTGATACTCTAGGTATGCCATATCAGTGGAATCATACAGTATTCATCACTATGCGACACTAGCTTATTTCACTTAGCATAATGAATGTCTTTAAAGTTTATCCATGTGGTAGCATGTATCAGAATTTCCTTCAAGTCTGAATGATATTCCATTGTATGTATGTACCACATTTTATTCATCTTTTGATGGACACTTGGGTTGTTTCCACCTTTGGCTTCGTGTGATTTTTTATTTTCTTTTTTTTTGAGACAAAGTCTTACTATGTCACCCTTGGTAGAGTGCTATGGCATCACAGCTCACAGCAATCTCAAACTCTTGGGCTTAAGCAATTCTCTTGCCTCAGCCTCCCAAGTAGCTGGGACTACAGGTGTCCACCACAACACCTGGCTATTTTTGTGTTGCAGTTGTTTAGCTGGCCCGGGCCAAGTTTGAACCTGCTACCTTCGGTGTATGTGGCTGGCGCTCTAACCACTGTGCTACAGGCACCGAGCTGGCTTCTTATGATTAATGCTGCTATGAACATGGGTGTATAAATATCTGTTGTATTCCTTGCTTTCTCTTCTTTTGGGTATATACCCAGAAGTGGAATTGCCAAATCTGATGGTAATTCTGTGTTTCATTTTTTGAGGAACTGTCATACTGTTTTCCACACTGGCTGTACTATTTACATTCTCCCCTGCAAAGATTCCAGTTCTGGCTTACACTTGTTATTTGGTTAGTATGCTTTGTTTTATAATAGCCGTCCTCACGAGTGTGCCCACTCCAACTCCTAAATAGTGACAAATTGACTTCCATAACTGCTTCTTCCACTTATCTCACTGTATC
Organism: Perodicticus potto; assembly: GCA_963574655.1. NCBI lineage: Eukaryota > Metazoa > Chordata > Mammalia > Primates > Lorisidae > Perodicticus > Perodicticus potto. Next base: position 936 of record CAUYRH010170708.1, on the reverse strand, counting down.
ATTATTCACCTAAGCCAGTGTTTTTCAACTTATTTATCTCATGGTACACTCAAACCTATAGTTAAACTTCTAGAGAACACTTAAATTACGTTGATAAAAAAAAGAGTAAAAAAAGGAAAATACTTACTGTGCTTTGAATTGCTTTCAAAAATAATTTAATTACCTTTTTTTTTTAAAAAAAAAAAAACCTCACTTTTATTTTTACTTACTGATCTCAAAGGATGACACTGTAGTTCTTAACAATGTAAACTTTTTGTTGTTGTTGTTGCAGTTTGGCCAGGGCCAGGTTCGAACCCACCACCCTCAGTATATGGGGCCAGTGCCCTACTCACTGAGCCCCAGGTGCCGCCCTTTAATTAATTAATTATCTTTACAAATTTTTGAGGCACACCCAAGAACCTTTCAACCTGCACACCGACTGTAAATCACTGACCTAAACTTTGGGTCATCATCAGATAGTACACTGCCTCCCAAATCTCCATCCTCAATATCCCACTTTCTACTACATCATCCATCCTGCCAGTTTACTGCCACAGGTCTTCCTCTGTAAGAATCATGTGAGTGTATCATGATCACCTATTCACCTCCCACTTGATGTTCCATTTTCCTGGAAATCTCTTCCTCTACTTTTCGCAGGGCCAACTCTTCATCCTTCAAGTTTCAGCTGAAAGGTCACTTTTTCCAAGAGACTTACCTCTAAGCACTTTCCCCCAGTTATTTATTTTCTTATTGTTCAAGTTCTGTCTGATATTCAATTCCCTTCATGTCCAGATTAGAGTACCTGGTCTATCATCGTGATCATTCTCTTGCCAACACCTTCCACTCCTTTACTTCTCTACTATACTCACCTTGCAAAACCTCACTCCTCTGTGGTGAACTCAGTCATATGCATTCTCCATGCCTGCATCAGAGTAGCTGAAGGTAGCTGGAGAAAAC
>CAUYRH010170703.1:0-36954 GCA_963574655.1 Perodicticus potto | reverse complement strand
GGGCTGCAACACTCACTGATAAAGAAATAGAGAGCAGGAAAAGGAAAAGTTAGGAGCAGACAAACCAAAAGATTTTTCTTGGTTTGATTTGCCTGTTTTTTCCCCTTATTTTCATCCTATGAAGTTGGTTAGCAGAAATTGAAAATTTTTAAATCATGTTGCAATGAACTATAAATTTGTTTATCTTTCTCTTAATTCTTTTTCACATAACAATAATGCTATCTTTTCTTCTAATATGAGAAGCAGATAGAAATCCTAACTGTTAATCAATTTACACTGCATTAAATTCACTAACTAACTGAAAATTTTGTCATGTTTTAGAAAACGATTTTTAATTGTATTTCTCTGTGTAAACACTTTCCAAGGATGATTAGAATATATAATTTCTGATTCTTGCTGGTCTTCACAAATGGATTTTTATGAGTCAAAACTCACTAGAACCAGAACTGAGACATGAAAGCATTTTCTGTCGTGTGAACTTGGATGTCCACATCCAGTTCTCCGTTACCAAGGAGATGGTAATTCTAAGAATAAGTGCTCCTGGGAAAACACCTGCATACAGTTTGATCTGCACGCTTAATTTTTCTACAAAGCTTCCCCAGACTTAGGAAATTGACCTCTGGCATCGGACACCCATCAACCTCCTGTTAGTGATGCCGACGGCAATGGCCAAGCCTGGAGCTTTGGGAGCTGAGGGGCAGAGACCAGCTGGCCAGCAGAAGCACTGTGGCTTTCTCATCAATGACTGCCACATGGAGTCTGAGCTGTCCACGCTCTAGCCTGTGACCCCAGCCTCTCCCCGGTCCTGCGGGAGGGATCTGCCGGGAGAGGACAGGGCTGTGGGTGCTGGAGACACAGCAGGGCAAGTAGACCCTGATAGGCTGTCACAGCCCCAGGACCCAGGGTGCACCTGCTCCCAGGGCACACTGTGTCCTGATGCGGTACCCCACCTCAGAGGGCAGCATCTGCCCAGCAAAGGGCTCTCACTGAATTTGTGAGATTTTAGTGCATTAAGATAGCATGTTCTCTTCACTGCGGCTCAGCTGGAGGGAAGGGCATGGATTATTGGAGGAAAGTGACAGGACATTGAAGCAATAAAATAACTTCCAATTCCAAAAGTATTTTTTAGATATTATAATTCACTTGCTCCCTTCTTAGTAAGTCATTCCTGATAGCTTCGTATCAACATTTTTTTCAAGTGTAAACCATTTAACTTTCCTTGGAAAACTCATCTTTTCTTTAAAAATAAACTTTAGACTTAAAAATAAGAGTTAATGGTAAAGCAGGGCTTTAAGGGAGATTTTTCTATTTGCAAATCACTAGAGGTGATGGAAGGCCCAGCGGTGATTGCTGGTGTGTCTTTGTCCTGAGTTCCACGAGGACCAGAGCCGGTGTGGCCTCATGGGTGGAGCAGTGCGACTCTGACCTGGGGTCCATGAAGGAAAGGCCACACCTGCACAGCCCACCCAGGCTGCTCTACTGCCCTTGGGGCTGGCAGGAGACGGGAGGGGGCAAGCAGGGCCAGAGAGTGGGGACTCCCACTGAAATGAAACGTGGGGTAGCCAGTGAGGACTGGCTGAGCTCTGCCCACACGCTCTTAGGTACAAACTCTAGGAGGGGAAAGGCCTCCTGGCATTTCAGACCATAATTTTTATGCTTACTGTGAAATCTGAATCTCACTGGCTGTTAGCACTTACTGAAAAATCTTCATAAAAGTGAAGTTTTAAAAAGTTGAAAGCCTTTGGATTTGGCTTTTGTTAGCTAAGTGGAAGAAAAGAAACCACTGATTCTCTAGCATTTACTGAGTGCTGGGGCCCTGTTCAGCAGAGAGGAGCGTACACCAGGCAGGATCAGGCAGGAATAGCCAGGTGCCACAGGAAGCAGAAGAGAGTCCCACAGGTACAGGCATGGAGCAGGCTACTAGCAGGGGCATTAGCTGTCTGACCAGAAACAATGAGACTGACCCTGTGTGCATAAAATTCCTGGAAGGATTGGGAATTTAAATATAAAAAATAAAACCATTCTCACTCTGCTGTAACCATGCAAGCAATCAGCTAAAGAGGCTGACTTTGTCATCCTGCCCAGGGGAGCAGTTGGCTCTCCTGTGCCTTTGGCCACATGCTCTCTCCTGACCTGTGGCCCAGGAATCATAAATGCAGGTTTATTGGTCAGATGCTGGTGAGTGTAGATGAGCAGGGTGGTGGCTAGGTGTCACTGGCCCCTGTTCTACTAGGCAACCTGCTTAGCCAGTGCCCTGCTGAAGGAAGCACCTTCCGGGCCCCTTCCCAGCCCCAGCCCTGCAAGCCTGGTGTGTCTACCCGCAGCACTCCCGACCCGCCACCCTGTTTTAACCTGAACTGTCCAATTAACCATGAAAATTCACCTCAGTCTTTAATTCCTCCAGGAAAGCTCTTTCTGCTTCTTTAGGATGGATCAGATGAGCCCTGCTAGGACTCCACATACAGGCCTTCTAAGGCCATTTCCCCTCATGCCACGCTTTAATTCAGTTTTGAATTCCTTAAGGATCCAATTTCATCCTGTTATCTCTGTGTACCCAGTGCTGTGGCAAGCACGGGGGATCTCAGGAGATGTAGGATCTGTGCTCCGTGTGAAATGGAGTCTCCTCCATGGCTACAGGCACCATAAGACACACGGGCCTACACCACTTTCTGAAACTCTGCCGGGGGTGGAAGTGTTTGGATGCTGAAGAGCACTGATGTGTTACTGGGGTGCTAGTTATTTAAACCTCAAAAACCACGTAACCTGACTGTACTCAGAGTTTAATGTCAGGTGTGTATGTGAAAATTGTAGAAAAGGGTGCAGAAAACCCAAAAGATGCCCGGGAAGCTACTGCATTGCCTCATTCTTCCATGAAATGGAGGAAGAAACATGAAAAGGTTTGTTAAACCTACATCCCCTTTCCCTGGACCATGATGCTCCAGGCAGTGGAGTGCAAAGGAGGTCTGAGCCTCTGCACCCCCAATCCCCTACATGCCCACTCCTCAACTGCCCCTAAATTATTTCTTCCCTAAAATATGTTGTAAACCATCCCTCCCATGCTCAGGGAAAGACACCCACTGTCTGCCTTCCCAGGGCGCTGGCCTCTGCAGTGTGCCTTCCACCCGTGGGTGTGACCCTGGACCAGCCCCTCTGGGTCCTACTCTGGTCCTCCTGATGCCTCCCTCGCCCTGACCTGCGTTTCACTGGCAGTGGGATCCCTTCACTCTCGTGAAAGAACACGCCTGTGTGCAAGTCTTAGCCACAATCTCTTTTCCTTCCTAAACAGATGATCTTTAAGAAAGACTTTTCCTGGGAATTTTCCCAGATGATCCACTTCCCATTGGCTCCTTCTTTTCTGAAATCTTTTCTGAGTTTTTCTTCAGATGTGCGTACTGTCATACCTGCGCAGAGAGAGTTCCCATTAAAAGATACTCAGTAGGGCGGCACCTGTAGCTCAAAGGAGTAGGGTGCCAGCCCCATATGCCAGAGATGGCGGGTTTAAACCCAGCTGAAAAAAAAAAAAGTACTCAGTAAATGAGCTCATTGTTTTGTCCCTCTGGCCACACTCAGCACATAGTAGTAACCAGTACTTAACTTGGTGCCTAAGGGATTAAAGCAGGAGCTGTCGGTAGGTGTGATGGCTTAGTGTTATCTGGAGCCATGCCCTGCTCACAGCCGCCGCCTTGCAGCACCAGCTGGATCCCTCTTTGGGCCTCCTGGCTGTTATTTCCCCAAGCCATGGAGGAACTGGCTTTGCTGTCTGGCATGAACACTGCACAGGGCCATTTTTTGTTGTCTGCGTCGTCTTCCCTGGAATGCAGCTGTGCCTGTGCTGGGCAGGGCAGAGTTACTCACTGGGTCTGAGACGGTGTATTCCTGCCAGCTGGCCGGCTGCTCCTACTGGTGTCTGTCTGCCCCTCTGTCACACTGAGCAGAGTCTCCTGCTGTGCACTTGGCCATGCAGAGGGTTCACTTGTGGAAATCCTAGTGTATATTCACCCCTTGACAGTGCTTTCTTATGGCTTAAGGGAAAAGTTTGCAGACCAGGTGATTTGGGGATGCTATACCAAAACCACCTATTCCAATGATCTTGAGCCAGTTATGTGGTCTGAATTTTAGTGTTTTCATACACAAAGGTTGCATATTTAAAGCACCTTCTTTACAAAATTATTTGAGGTTCTTACAAGATAATACATAAAAGCACTTGGTAACCTCTCAAGTCAGGCACATCAGTTACCCTGAGCAAAGGGTCCGTGTGCCCAGAGAGCAGCCTGAGGGGCAGGTGGCCACATCCAGGAAACGGCAGCCGCGAGAGTGACCCGTGATGGCCAACGCGACCCTCCACTCCCCGTGTCCCCCCCCTCCTCCATTCTCCTCCTCTCAACTCCTCCGTCAGGTTAAACCTCTCAGTTAAAGAAGAATGGAGACGCTGCATGTATTGCCTGTACCTTCTCATGAACTTAGTGGCCATCTGTCATATTCTGTCTGCAAGGTTCAGCTCACAATCACTCAGAGTTGTCCTAGTCAAATCCTTGAGTAAATAAGTTGCCCTTCAGAATTCCTCACAACCTGGCCTTCTGCAGAGCGCAGGGGCGTCTTGCATGTTGCCCAAAGAGAAGGGGCATTCTGTTGTTTTGAAAACAGTGCTCCCAGGTTGCCTGGTCCTGCACCCTCCACCCCGCTGATGTTCAGGGCTTCTTGTCCAAGTGGACAGGAGCAGAGGGAGCACAGCCCTGGCAGTGAGAGGCCGAGAGAGTGGGCAGCCCCAGGCCCACTGGCTGCACAGGCAGGACGAGGACACTGACCGCCTGCTCGTCTCTCCCCAGATGGAGGTGGACACGGAGGAGAAGCGCCATCGCACGCGGTCCAAAGGGGTTCGAGGTACGTCTGCGCTTCCTTGAACCTGTAGGCCGGCCCGGGGTCACCTTCACCCCGCAGTCACTCTGAGCTGACATCCCATCGCCCTCTCAGTAATTTTCTATGGAAGAGGGCACTTGGGATAGATGATAAATGTTATCTGTTTCCATCTCTCTGCAGTTCCCGTGGAACCAGCCATACAAGAGCTGTTCAGGTTAGTGTGTGCCAGTAAACGTGTCCCCATGAGCAGTGCAGCTGCCACGCCCGCTCACGGGCGCCCTGCACTCTGACGTTCAGTGGCGGCTTGCTCACGCCCACTGCCCTGAGACTTGCTAATAAACAGCGTCCCCAATGTCCCCTCCTTTCAGTTGTGTGGTTTCTCTCCTCCTGTCTGCACTGCCCACGGAGACATCCCGTCCCCTCTGCCTGCTGCATGGTCCCTGTGTAACCGATTCTTTCCTGTTGCAGCTGTCCCACCCCTGGCTGTGACGGCAGTGGTCATGTTAGTGGGAAATATGCAAGACACAGAAGGTAATGCCTGCATCTTTTCACAAGGTACTATCTAAAAGGGCTTATTTAGGGACTCAGACCCGATGAGCTGACTTGTGACCAGGTGTTCTTGGAAAACAATGCATGCTGTGCAGTTCCTTTCTTTTCACACTGAGACTCGGTCTTACATCTCGGAACATAAGCCATTCTGTGTCACAGGCAGAGCTGATGCTAAGCCACAGGGTAACACAAACTGAGACCAGCCTCAGACTCGTTCCCCTTCTGTGAGCATGGTGCTAGCACGCAGGCAGCTGAGAAACTCCCACTGCCCCACTGGGAAGGCCCATTTCTCCCTCTTCACCCTCTCATCCCTTTTAATTTACCAAGTCATGAATGGCAAATTAAAAGGGACCTACTGTCCAGTCTGCAGACCTAACTTCCATCATTTAGCAAAGTTCATCCCAGGGATGGAGGCCCAGGCGAGGCACCTGGGCGGCTGCAAGGAGAGGTCACAACCAAGGGGGAGGTCAAGATGGATTGAGTGTGTGTGATTTCAGGGTCGAACATTTGTAGTAATCTCACAAATGCTGGGATTTCAGGTCTGTAACAGGAGTCCATGTGGAGAACCTCTAGAAATAAAGTGGCCGGAAATTATTGCTAAAAATACATCACAGAAAAATGACTTCCTACATGCCTGTGGCCTACTCTCAGGTCCACACTGAGCTTTGGATTTGCTTTCCCAGGAAGCCTTATCCACCCCATGATGTTACTGTTGCTGTACGTTTAAGCAAGAGGGTTCTGATGAGTTAGAAAGATTACAGGCTATGATAAATGTGTAGCTAATGTTTTGCAAATTAGGTTGCAACAACTAAGGCCACCCCAGTCTTAACAAACACTCAGTGACCAAACCAAGTTCCCAAAACTGGATTCAAGAGCAGGTGTGTCTGCCACTCCTCAGGGCGGCCTCTTCTCACCACTTTCCATATTTCCTTTTAATGAAAGTCTAATCTGGTGATGAAGTCAAGCAATTATTTTGATTGTCCCTTATTAAAATCAAAGGAAAAATTATAAATCACTCCCAAATCACATGCCATCTGCAAGTGTTTATAGAGGCAGGGAATTTTTAATGAGCGTCCATCACTACATGGTTGTCTGACTTGCTGTGTATGTGCCTAAGGAATACAGAAAATTCTATGATTTAAATTAAATTTGTTATATTTTATTATTATGTTAATATGGCAAACTATTGCCTTATATATTGGAAATAAACAGTTTACTTGAAGTATTGTTATTTCATAAAGAAGTGTACAGAAGATCCTAACGTAAAAGATTTAAAAACTGCATTGCTCATCTTTTCAACAGAAGTTAGTAAACCATGAGAAAAATCCATTTTTCTCCTAATTATCTCCTGATTAGCCAATAGTTAAACTTTGTCACACAATTACTAAAAATTATTAAATTTTGCTAAAATGTTTTAATTAGATATGAGCTAGATGTAATTTCATAGCAATATATTTTTGGGGGGAAAAAATCATGAAGTTTCCAAAGAATTATTTTAAAGATTCATGTTCTTACCCAAGGTTAAAATGTGTATTGATGTGTCCCTAGGTGATATGTGTAGGCATCTGTCCATGACACCTCTCTTAATGCTTAAAAATGGTACATAGAGTTAGATTTCAAGACAGTCAGGCTTCGTCTGACTTTTGATGCTGACCTGCCTGCCCAGAGCACCATGAATCTTTGGGAAAGATTTAGATAGGGTGTTTGGAGGAGTCATAGAAACACCCAAGTTGGAAACTGTTCCGATTAAATTTGTGTTTAACTTAAAATAAAGTCATCATGTTTTACCTTGAGTCATATTGTACCTAACTATTACAATTCCTAATATTTTAATAGGAACAGTGAATTAGAAGGGATAATGTGGTGTGGTTGAAAAAATAACTCTTCTCGGCTCAGCGCCTGTGGCTCAATGGGCTAAGGCGCCAGTCACATACACCTGAGCTGGCGGGTTCGAAACCAGCCCGGGCCTGCCAAACAACAATGGTGGCTGCAACCTAAAAAAAAAAAAAAAAATGGCCGGGCATTGTGGCAGGCGCCTGTAGTCCCAGCTACTTGGGAGGCCGAGCCAGGAGACTCGCTTGAGCCCAGGAATTGGAGGTTGCTGTGAGCTGTGATTCCACGGCACCTATCCAGGGTGACAGCTTGAGGCTCTGTCTCAAAAAAAATAAATAAAAATAAATAATAAATAAATAAATAAATAAGAAAAGAAAAAATAACTCTTCTCCAGTCATTAGACCTAGATGCTGGCTCGCCCTGCAAGTATCCTGAGCCTTTGGTCAAGTTACTCAACGTTCCAGCTTCCCCTTCTCCACGTCACAGTAGGAGAGATGCATACTTCATGCTGGTTCTCATGTGAGCCTGGCTCTGAAAGGGTCTCACCGAGGTACCAAGTGAAATTCCCTATAGGGGATTAATCCTTGATATCTATGCATTATCAGTAAGTAATTTTTAAATTAAGGACAACAATTTCTTATTAAGAAGTGTTGCTTGGTGTAATAGACAGGACTCATGTATACCTCCCCATCCTGTGACAACTGCTGTTTGATAGTGGAGAGACACCAGTTATATCTGGCTTTCCTTCATGTTCTGGTTTTAGAAGAGTTTCTGACTATAACAGTTACCCCTTCCTGACAGCTATTCAAGGGCTGCACATGGCGCTCACTCGGACACTTGCCTGAAGAGACTGGGCACCAGGTCTGTCAAAATGTGCAAAAGAGGAGAAGGCTCAGCTCTGATTTTGATGAAATTACCTGGTTTTTTAGAGTACCTTTAATGATTAATTTTTCAATGCACATATTTCCATTAATGCTACAGTTTCATTTTATTGATACTTATATGTTGTATCACTATAGCCAAGTAAAAAGTTGTTATTTTAGTATGTTGAAGTGTCTGTGTTTGAACATGCAAAAAATAACTTGAGGCACATATAGGAATGAACAGTGCAAAAGAATGAATCCATTCCTTTCACTAGGAAATGAAAACCTAGTGCTAAAATAACTCCTACCATTCAGCAGTTGTTAACATAGGAACTTTTTAAAGAAATCACGATTCTGCCATGACTGTAGTTCCCGGTTTCGTTGCCCTGTGGACACAGCAGGGCGTGCCCAACCAGAGGCGGCTGCGGGGCTTGTGGCTTATTTTATATGTGCTTTTTTTTTTTTTTTTAAGTGTGGTGGAGATACGGTTGTGGGTTTGTAAAAAATAAGGAATAGAGGACAATCAAACATTGCTTAATACCTGGAAAAGGAAATGATAATTTGAAAAGGAATTCACAATTTAAGAGAATTGTTAAAACTCGGGGGAGCAGGAGTGAGGCTGCAGGACTTACCTTCTTACATATTCTACATTATTCTCAAAATTGTGTCTTTGAACAAAAGATGATCTATTGGTAGTCATATTTAGTGTTAATAATTCATGAACAATTGAGGTAGCTGATAAACCAACACACAGCTACATAGTTAAACTTAAATCAGAAAAATAAATTGGGAACATAAGGGAAATGAATACATAATTTTACTAGAAACCAAGGATGTATCAGGGTCTTTCTTACTATAATATTCTGGGTCCTCTGTGGGATTCGGGCCTTGTGTTGACTCCCTGTGTGATTCAGGCCTGTTTCGTTCCTCAGAACCCAGCTGAGGTTTTTAACTTTGTGTCCCGTATAAGTTATCGGATGCTAAAAGTGTGACAAGTATTTGTCTTCTTAATCATCATTACTATCTAGACATAGGAATTTGCTGTATTGTGTTTTTTCCCCCCCAACTGATGTTTTACATTATTTGGGTATAAATTTGTCAATAATACCATGAAATTTACTATCAGTGCTAGAACTAATTCTTATATTGTGAATTGGAGTGGCAGTATAGTGCTGTCTGGCGCGTTCAGTGGCCTTCTGCACTGCTGTTGGTGTGCTGGTGGCTCTGTCTGTCCCTCTCCTGAACCCTTGTGACTGCTCCTAAATCACACATGGCGGCCACTGGAAACAGCACTGTATCCCAAACATGGGCCAATCGCAGAGCTATCTTTTCATATGCAGAAACTAAACCTTAGTCCTCCTAAGTGGGTTTTCCAGAGTTTAATTCAGGTCCCCAACACAGGGAAGTATTACTTCCTTCTCTTTTGTGCAAGCCATGTGTGCTTCTGTGGCCTGTGAGCATTTAAAGTGCAGAAGACAGGAGCTTTCCCCACATGCTTGCAGCTATCTTTTGGTAAATGAGTGGTAGGAAAAGACCTGAATATGTGGAAGTCATCAAACTTGAAATTTAGGAACCTGCTGCGTATTGTCCCTGACCTTTCCCAGCATCATGCCAGGAGGGAAGGCTCCTGAGGCAGGGCACCCGAAGCAAGCCAGGGTTTGAGTAGCATCACGTCAAGTGCAGGGGGCCCAGGGACATGCACCTGGTGCCACGGAGTGTCAGCATCCTCCTAGCCACGGAAGGGTGGGATATTTTGAAAGGAAACCACACCTACCACTCTTAAAGAGTGGTTACGTGTTTAGTGTGCCCTGGTGCCCCATAAAGAGCTGTGGTTATTAATCTAGACTAGTTCATGAACTTGGACATGAGCTAAGAAATTCATATGTCTAATTTGTCTGCAGCAATCTACTTCTGAACATTTGACTAAGATGGAAAATTCTAGTGCCTTGGGCAGCGCCTTGGCTCAGTGAATAGGGTTCTGGCCCCATATACGGAGGGTGGTGGGTTCAAACTCGGCTTCGGACAAATTGCAACAAAAAATAGCTGGGCATTGTGGCAGGCGCCTGTGGTCCCAGCTACTAGGGAGGCTGAGGCAAGAGAATCACCTAAGCCCAAGAGTTTGAGGTTGCTGTGAGCTGTGATTCCATGGCACTCTACTGAGGGGGACAAAGTGAGACTCTGTCTCTTAAAAAAAAAGAAAGAAAGAAAATTTTAGTGCCTTATATTTCTAGTTTATGCTTTTTCTCCCTGGGTTGATATATAATATTTTTTGTGTTAAAGACAAAATATAACAAATAATAATAAAAATAAATAAATAAATAAAGACAAAATGTAACTTGATGTTTAGAGAGGGCTTATCTATAGAAACGAAATTTGTCAATTACTGTTCTCAAACTTTTTTCAATTTTCTAGTAAACATTAGAAATAGAGATAATACAAATCTATTAATATATACTACAGATTAATATTAAACAGTGTATAGAAATTTGAATTTTAACCATACTGACAATAATTACATACTTACCAAAACACTTGGAATGTGGTGTTTTGAATACGCCTGCACAGCACCAAGAGATACAGAGTGAGGGAGGGTGGGGGGAATGTCCAGGAAGGGCTCACTCCTTACATGCATGCTTTGTGATCCCTCTGAATTCATTTCTGAAATTTAATGGATTTCAATTACATTTAGCCTTCACTGCAATGTTTTAATTAGGTTTTTGTTAAACATGGAGTTCTGACAAGATATTTAACCTATAGTTTGACTTTAGAGTCTTTGCACACTTAACAGACACCCAGGAGTTTGGTGATGGGCACTGGTGTTACATTTAAAGTCTCTACAATTGAGGAAATGCTGAGTCAAATCACTTAATTTGAAATTTTAAGATTAAAATCGTCTAATAGCAGCTTTTCTTTTTATTAGAAAATTACTGGATTCTCCTCAGTTTTCTGTGCATACTCCTTATTCAGATTTTTCTCCATTTCTTAAACCTTTTCCCTGGTGGGGTGATTGCCACGTGTAGCGCTGTGAGTGACGCCTGTCTGCACAGCAACCCCGGAGCTGAAGGCTGGGCCTGCTTCCTGATGTATGCACGCCTCATTGGGACTCTGCCAGCAGCCTGGGGGCTGTATTATTCATGCCTTGACAGAGAGTACTCAGTAAAAGCTTTGGAACGGAGCCAGGTACTGGCTGAGAGATAGTGGAGCATTGCAACTTGCAAGTGAGAGGAGCATCCATAATCGTAAAAAAGGAAAGAAAGGAGAAGGAGCAGAGAGGAAGATAGAGGGAGAAATCAGAATTCCTGTATCCCCTTCTACCAGTTTCACATAGATAGAAATTTCATTTGCATTAAAATAAAATATCCTAAGAATAATTGCATTTTTTCTAACTATGCTTCGAAGTTTAACACAATTTTCCACGTTTAATTGCAAAGCTGATTTTAATTAGTGAGGCCCTGCATGTGAAAAATGAAGATCCACTTGGGTGCGTGGAGCACACGGTGGCGGCTGCTGAACGCTCTAATTACCGTGGGCTGCTGTACAACAGGGCGCTCTGCGGGACGTGATGAGGAATTCTGTGCACGCAGCCGCCAGCCGTCTATCTGGGCTCTGCCCCGTGAATCCTCAGGAATATACAGCTCCCCCTGTTCTTTATGAGACACCGTGGTGCACGCCCTCGCCCCACCTGTGAGCTTTGTGTGTACCTGTCCTTTCTGTCACTTGTCAGTGGCGCTGCAGATCAGAAGGTGGCACACGTGTCACCATTAATTTGAAGCCTGGCACAGGTGCACGCGCAGCACAGTACCGAGATCTAGGGACTTCCTTGGTCGAGGTGCGAAGTGAAAGCAGGTGACCAGGCTGGGCCCTGCTCCGAGACCCCACGTGCGTGTACACGAACACAGACTCCCAAGGCTCGCCTCTCAGACTGTGGTGGCAGTTAACCTTTATTGTCACAATTATTCCTCTATTAAACAAAATCATTTTCTGGCCATTATCCAGAGAAAACAACGTGTCCGCTGCCCACCTCCAGTGCATTCACCACACAGTCTCTGGGCACATCCTATATAATCACTTGTTCTGGAAGACAGGATTATCAATTCAGTGGATTCAATCTGCAAAACAGAGCATGTGATATATTGCAGGGCACATCGTTTTTAATGTTTGATAAAATTAAATATATTTTTTACATAATTCCTCATTCAGAGACAGGCATTTCCCTGGAGTGCTGCAAACAGCAGTGCTGCCAGAGCCTCCGTAACATGCCTGGCCTGCCCTGGCCAAATCTAGACTTAGCAAATGTCATCTTGTTCTCATTACTCAATTGATGATTAAAAATTATAAAACTGGCTTTGGAACATCAACAGAACACACACCCGAAATTCTTGTATAGTTCTACTCCTGTCTAAGGTTCACCCACCAAAAACTCCGCTGTCCGCAGTTCCTCCTGCTGCCACGCAGAGATGACAGCAGGCACATGGCAGGCCTTTCAGACTGTGATCTGCTGAGAGGTGCGCCCTGACGTCCTGACGGGCAGTAAGAACTCACAGGCGGATGCTGGGGCGTGGTGACCCTGCTGGGCAGTTAAGAGCACAGCCAAGTGCACCTGCAATCTCTGGCCATGTAGCCGCCCTTTGGGGCCTTGAGTGTCACTGTGGGCCTCATGTGTCCCCCTCTTGCTAGAGGAGTGAGGGCAGTGGCTGGGGGCAGTGGGCTGAGAGAGTATCCTCGCATCACCCTGACTGCAGCTGGCTCAGATCACAGCAAGGGCCTGGACTCTGCACCCGCAAATAATGGTTTTGGGAGAACCCTACATTGTGAGCAGTATTGTGGCCTAGTTCCTTAAACCTCTATGTGGAGACACTCGTGTGTTATTCTTGTCACCACTGTTACTTTATTCACATCTGAGGAGACCAAGGAGCAGTCAAGAGGCCCCTTCGGAACCCTGCCAGCTGCACAGTGGTCTCTTCTGCCTGCTCTGACCTGCCCTGAGGAGAAGAATGCTGCCAGGTTAGACTCGAAAGTAGGATGGAGATGGCATGTTTCAATGCACTCTTCCTGCCAAAATTAGTAAAAGACTTAGAGGAAAGAAAAGGGAACCACCTGGGTTACAGCTCTGCTTCCAGTCGGTCAGACCGCAGTGCTCTCGTCTGCAGGCCGCTGTGTGACGTGGCAGAGAGAAAGCCCCGCACAGACTGGCTTGGACAGCACAGAGCCAGCCGCTGCCACTCTCGCAGGACGGGAGTGGAGAGGGGGCTCCTGTGCCAGGCTCTGGCCTGTCCTGCCTTCTCACCCGTCACGGAGACGTCGGTGGCCTCTCCTGACAGGTGCCCCCACTGTGCAGAGGAGGCGACAGGAGGTCCTTCCTGAAGGCTCTTCCAGAAGAGTGAGGAAGTCCCACAGCCATTCCCAAGGGTCAGTGACAGGCGGGTGTGAGGTCCTGAGAACTGCCCAAGCCCCCATCTGGACCTAGGTGGCTGGGTCACCTCCCCTCGTCAGGGTTCTCAAAGTGGGGTGCCCTGACCTAGAGCATCAGAGTCTCCTGGGAATTTGGGGCAGGAAGGCAGACCAGCTCCCCCAGACCTGGCAGGCCATTTTAGCTGCCCCCCGAGAGTCGCCACGACCAGGATTGCTGGTTAGATGACAGCCCAGCCATGGGAGAGGGGGGAGCTTGCTCTGGGTCAGCAGCAGTTAGCACACTGTGCTCCCCACCTCGGTCCCCACCCTGCTCCATAGCGACTTCTCTGGGAAGCGAAGGCAGGCGTGCCTGCCCAGCATCCCCAGCCTGGTCCCAGTGGGCCCATCATCCTGCTGCATATGATACTTCCTGTGGGAAAATGCCACCAGCAGCTGTGGAGGGTGTTTTTCATTCAGGTCCAGAATCATCTCCCATTCCACTTCTGTTCACACTGTGGGTTTATGTAGCTGACAAGAAAATATTGAAGGATATGCATCTGACTCCTCCTGGAGTGGACAGGCCCTGCGGGGCCTTGTCAGGACCAGAGACGGGCAGCTTCTCTGGGGTCCCCCCAGGGCATCAGGGGCCTCAGCCCCCACTGCCTGTGTGTCCTTGATGGCCAGGGAAGGAGGCACTGTGTTCAGCTCAGCTAGAAGGCGACCAGGATGTGTCCTCAGAAAGCCCTTGTGGCTCTTATTCCCCTTTATTGAGAAAGGGCCATACTGGGCCTGCCTGGGAATCTCATGGCCTTGACTACACCATTAGGGGGAAGTCCCCCTGCTTTCCTGCCACTGGAGCCTGAGCTCCACCTGCACAATCCAGCTGATAAAAAAGATCCATCCATTGTGATCTGGCAGCCAGTCTGCAAGGCAGCGATGTCTGTGGCCACTCCTGACAGGTGCACAGGAGTTGCGTGCACCTGCTGTGCTGACATCGCAGAGATGTGCTGCAGAGCAAGGGGGTGCATTTTGTGGAACTCTGGGGAGGAGACAGCAGGGGAAACTGAACATCCTGTAAAAAAATCTTTTCATAAATAATGCATTGACTCAGCGAGGCCGGACCGCTCTGCTGTGCCCTGTGCCAATCACTGACCTATTTTCCTCCTCAGGAGCACGGGCTCCCTGGGGAGCAGGGCAGGCTTGGGGGCAGAGAAGAGTGGATCCTAATGGCAGCATTAACCTTCAGGAGAGCAGAGAGCAGAGATCATTCAGACCCTGGAGACCTCACCCCTGCCAGGCACAGGCACTAAGTGAGATGCAGTGGGCTAGGCCTTCTTCCCCTTCTCCCCTCCCGTGCTCTCCCCTGCTTCCCTCCACCCTCCTCCCCTCCTATCCCTTCCCCTCCATTCTCCTCCCCGCCCTCCTTTCTTCTTCTGCCCCTCATGAGGACAAAACAGCAGATGGGGCAGGGAAAGCAGGCCTGGCCAACCTTCCCCTTCCCAGCACAGGCGGCCCCTCTCCCTCGCCATCCTCCCCCACGCCATGCTGCAGACCAGTCTTGCCAGCCGCAGTCTCCTGCTGCTGCTCTCCATCCAGGATGACCTGCTCTCTGGCAGAAAGTGCTAATCAGATTATTAAAATGAGGTGCACCTGCTTTGAGTGGCTAATGAATTGAAGTTTCCCTGAGGCAAGTACGGTTTTGGCAGAGAAGCTCCTTAAGTTAACCCAAATTGATTTCTAGTAAATGAAAAGTGTGGGGAGGGGATGGAGTGAAGGCCCAGGAAAGAGGATCTTGGGACTGGGCCAGCTGGAGTCCAGGCCAGATGTCCACTGGGACCCTTGAAACACTTAGAACCTGAAAGTCAGAAGGGAACTTGCTTTTTAAATTTTCTTCCCTGGTTCTCTCAGAGGATGTTACTAGCTAGAGAAGCCAAAAGAAATACATGGGCTCAAATGTGGCTCAAGATTAAAGTTAGGAAATGCTTGTTTTCTTAAATAAGAACTAAAAATGAAATTATGAAAGAAACAACAATGAAAATGGGGACAGCCCTTTCACTGGTGCCTGTAGTGTTGAAGTCCTTATGCGGTGCTAGGCAATGGGTGACATTTGGCAAGCAGTGACTAACCACTGACAGGTTATTTTCTTTGATTTTTTTGAGACCTTTTTTTGGTTCTTTTTTGCATTAGTGTCATATGATAGATGTAATTTTATATTTATTTTATTTAACATCACATGGGGCTTTTCCTGCATCATTACCTAATTTAATTTTCATGGCTGCCTTCCATCCTGTGGTTGTAATGTAATTTATGCATTACTATTGAAAATATTTTTTTAACTTTCTCATGTTATACATAATTTGGAGAATATCTTTGCTGATAATTTTTTATGGATTTTTATTTTTCTGTGGAGTGAACAAATGAGTAGAGGTGTGGGGCACAGGGCGTGATGGGGGCAGAGCCCTCTTCCAGGGGGAGTTTCCTTCATTTGGACCAGCCTCTTTACTCTGGCAGAAGAGAAATATGCCCCTTTAGCATGTTTTAGATCATATGGATCATAATTATTTTTAAAATACTTGTTATTCGAAAAAAGAATTGTTTTGTTTTTAAAAGAATAATTTTTAAAGGATAGATCACTATACTTAGCAACGCCTTTGCCAGAAAATTCTGGAAGAAGGAACAGTTAGCAAGTTAAGGGATGCCTTTTTCATTTTTCAGAATGATGTTACTTGCTTGGTGTTTGAGGGAACTTCCTCCCTGCCAGATGGGCCCTAGAAATGGTGTTTTTCTCCTGTAGCTGAATAAAGGAACAGGCCACTCGGCAGAGAGGTACTACTGTGATCATGGTGTTCCATTAATTCAGTTTCCTAGGAGCTGATGGTCCCCAAGATCCCACAGCTGTGTCTGCCCTAGTGCAGTGCACAGAGCCTTCCCAGCACAGAATGTTCCTGCAGCATGTGGCTGGAGATGTCATGTGCCCGGGGCTAACTGTCCTTCTTTCTTGTGACCCTGTGCTCCTGTGGGCAGTGACCCTCAGCCACACCTCCAGGAAGCTGTCACACAGCAGATCCCTGTGCACAAAGGCTCTATGACATGCAAGCTGGGAGGCTTTCAAGGGACAGGCTATGAGGATCAATCTTGACCTCTGAAGCCCCAAAATTACTAGTTTTAAAGTCCTTAAAACTAGTTCTTTTTTAAATACCACCTAAAAATGTATAATAATACAAAGTCTAGTTAAGATTTTTTTATTTAGAAAAAGCTTACCCTTGTTTTATTCTGTAGATTAAAAGTAAATAAACAATTATTGTATTTTGGGAACACTCCTTAGAGTAGTTTCGCATTCATGGGTGCATCTCACTTCGTGTGCATTGTAGATGATTTCATTTTTGCAAACTGAAAGTTTGTGGCAACCCTACATTGACCCCCTCACTGTGGCCATTCTCCCCTCAAGGTGAGAGCCTTCCTGCTGAGACCTGGGGACGAGGCCCTGACACAGTCCCACACACCCCCATCTGCTCTCCCTTCTCATTGCTCATCTTTCTAATTTATAAAAGCACAGTGGTGTCCAAGGCGTGGGCATCTTCCAGGGGAAGGAGGTGAGTCTCCGAGGAGATCTCAGCAGCACACCCTCCACAGCACACTTTGGCACTGCCGCTGCCCTCAGCATTTGGCCAAAACAATGACCTGGCCCTGGGAGCATGGCCTGACCCAGCCAGCACCTGCCTGGGGGGCCCGACAGGTGGGTGCAGCTGGTGGGCACAGACCAGGATGGCTGTTGGCCTGTGGGGTCCACATTTGCAGATGCAGAGTAGGGGCATCAGCTGGGAGGGCTGGGAATGAGGTGAATGGTGGTTCCTTCCAGGTGGAGAGTCACTTGGGGACAGCAGCATTCCTGGGGCCTGCAGGTCTTCCCTAGGCTGGCCGTCCCCGCAGGTGCCGGAGGAGAGGCCAAGTATACAGAGGGGACCTGTCTGCGCCTGAGACCGGCAGTGGGAGGCTAGGATGGAGAGCCAGGAGTGTCTCTTCTCCCTGTAGACCAGCATTCGCAGGGGAGGGCAGCAGGCTCTGGTGGTCTGAGCAGAGGCTTCCTCTGAAGGGGCAGGTGTTCACCTCCAGCTGTAGTGTCAGGTGTGTGGGCCCAGGAAGCCTAGGTCACCGTTGTGAGGTCCTCTCAACACATCTCCAGGTGGTCCCCATGAGGGTCCGATGAGGCAGCAGACAGGCCCCTCAGTGGGGGCCAAGCTGCACCTCTCAGTGCCTCCACTTCATCATGTCATGGCATCTAGGCTCTCTGTTTCAGGGTTTTCAGCCATAAGACGCTATGACACCTATTGGGTGTGGCCATCTTCATTTGCTGTCTCAGCTTCTGTCAGACACTGAGCTGCTGACATCCCCAGAGGGGTCCAAGCTTGGTGCTGACCCTCATGCATCTCCATTTAGCACCCAATTCATCATCCAAAACACTGACCTACTTCCAAATAAAGCCTGTGGGGAACCCCCACAGTAGGAATGGTTAAAAGGAAAGGCCACAGAACCCTGCAGTGAAGGACTTGGTGACCAGATGTGCTGGGTGAGCCCCACTTCTCACGCACAGGGAAGCCTTCCCTGGCGAGCATGTGTCCCCCCAGGTGCAGGCCCGGTAATCCTCCTGGCTCCCACAAGGCCCTTGGGGCCTTGTCATTGCCCTAAATGCCAGAAGACAGAGTTGAAGACCCTCCTGGTGCCTGGCAGCCCTTTTCTTTGAATGATGAGTAACCTGAGATCTTAGTGATAAAGCTACTCACATGATAGACAAAGGGGCTTAAAAGTCAGCAATTCTGTCCCCCCGACCAGTGATCTTTTCCTTAGTAAAATGTCTGAGAAGGCTTGCATTTCAGGGTATTAACATGTATCTTTCTAAATGTAGAAATAGATAAAATGGTTTTAGGTACTATGGGAGCAGCAACATTTAAACTCCAGCACTTAAGCAGTCGGAGTCCAATCATTTCATCTTCAAGCTGAGAAAACACCTACCCAGATTTGATAGGCAATGGCTACATCTTTCTCCTCTGGTCACATCAGCAAATTTTTTGCACAGATATGAAGGAAACAATATTGCATTTCTCTAAAACAGAAAGATGTTCTATAGCACAGATCTCGCCCAGGAGTTCACATGTAGCTGCTTCTGAAGGCACTCCATCAGAAGTGTGTTCCTACCTTCCCATTGGGCAATGAGAGAAAGGACCCCGAGTGCAGGAGTGAGTTTCTGCTGCCTCATCGGTCAGCACCCTCATGGGGAACACCTGGAGATGTGCTGGAGCCTTTTCAGCAAAATATTTCATGCTCATTTTTAATGAGTGGTGCACTCATTAAAACAAATCACAAAAAAGACTGGTGATCTACCATGAGCCAGATCTGCACTGTAAGAGAGTCTTTGTCCTGCACTCTTTAGGGCTGAGGGGCTTCAGAGGAACTGATAGAGAAATGAATGTTTGGCCACCTACATCTCAGAGATTAGTGCCCAGGAGTAGGCAGGGCTGCCCACTGCTCTGCTGCTGTCACTCACAGGTCAACAGATGGATAGATTAATGATGACAGATAGATGGTAGATAGTACAAGATAGATGATAGATTGATAGATAGATGGTAGATGGATAGTAGATGGATAGATGGTAGGTAGATGACAGATGATAGATCTCTGGTAGGTGACAGATAGATACATATACAGACAGATTGACAGATGGTAGATGGTAGAGATAGAAAACAAAGTTAGCAGATAAGTGACAGAGTAGGGGAGGACAGATGGGTGATGGAGACACATGCATTCACACACACACACATGCAGCACCCCACATTTCACCAAAATACCCAGCGCATCACATCCGAATACAGCCTCATTCTTGCTGTGATAACCACACCTCCCCAGCCACCTGCTCTGCCAGACCTGCTCAGATGAAAAATCCCAGGGGGCCCAGCCACCGCCCTAGCCCTACAGGGCATCCTCAAGGCCCCAAATCACCCCCTCCCACTCACACGGACATTTGTGAGACAGATGGGAGAGAGATGCCAGGTGCAGAGAAGCCAGAGAAATTTGGAACAGAGGAAAGGAGCTCAGTGAATACTTCAAACTTGTCTTCAAAGCCCCTTTCCCATAAGATTCTTCTCGAAATCCTTTCGGAATAAATGGAATTTTAAGTTGCTTTTCACTAGAGGACTATGTAAACAGAATTGCATGCTCAAAACTAGTGTTGCTGTCTCCAGAAAATCTCAAATCCTGTCAGTTGAATTTAGAAAAGACAGAAAGTAGTATCCTGGGTGACGGAGTTCTGTAGCCCTGACTACAGTGCTCTGAGGCGAGCGAAGCCAGGCAGTGATGTTGAGCCCTGTGAGTGTGCAGCCCAGCTGTCTCTCCTCGTGTGCATGCTTCACAGCAGGGTGGCATGTACAGTGCGTGGACCAGTGTGTGCTTTCCTGGGACAGGCATTCCTAATGCTCATCTGGGAAGTGAATAAAATAGGAGTAGCTGTGTCCCGCCGAGATACCAACTGGCCGTAGGCAGGGTTGGTTATTGGGTTACTGTCAACAAAACCTCGCAGATGCAATAACTTGTAACTAATCACTGGCACAGAAATTAAGATCAGGCACTGCCATTGAGAGAATACCTTTTAGTCGTCTTTGTGACAACCAGATTTTAAGGTTTATTATTTGTGGCCTGACACCCCTGAGCCCACCGAGCAGCTCTGAAGACCTATGTGGGGTGAGAGCATGTGTCTGGCTTGCGAGTACTTACTGGAAAACACTTGTTAAAGAAGAGCATACGATTTTGCAGAGAGATGAATTTTGCCGAGAGAGTGTGGTGCAGGTGTCTGCATTCTGAATCATTATGTGTAATACACTTGTATGTTAGCATTGGCACAATTGTTAATTCTCTGGATAGGACTATTTGGCTGTATTCACTGGAGCATCTCAAACAAAATTTCCTCTTGTCTTAGCTAAATACAGACTAGATGGTCAATGTCACTGCAAATGTTAAATGTGACCTAGCACCTTTCTGACCAAGAGTGCTGGTGCTAATGTGTATAATCAGATAACATTGAAAATCAACCTCATTTGACTATCTTGCTGCACATACGTGTTCCATTCCAGCAATTGTCTCTGGAGCAGTTGCTTTAAGCTAACATATCTAGGACACTGCAGGGGCAGTGAATACCAGAAGTGCCACGTGGGGTAGCCCCATAGAAGTGCTATTTCTGACTATGGTCAGTTCCAGATTTCACCTTTGCCTGACAGAGGGAAGCTTATTTGGATGGTTAAAAGTATGGCCTGGTCTACCTGACACTCTGACTTTGTGCCACTGCACTTTCTGAGTGAGAAGGGGCAGTAAGCAATTTGAAAGGTTTCTTCCTTCTCCAGATGTCTTCTGTTCTGGAGAATTCTACTCATACATAAAGTCACAGGTCACTAGCTCATAATGAACTGTACCTTTTAGGAAGCCTATTAACCATCTGAGGTGTTTTTTGCTAAAATGAGACCTACTTAAAGAACACCTTTGGTAGTCAAATAATAATATTCACATAGCAGCTTACTTGGTGGATCTTACTGCCAGGGGTAGATGGTATGGCAGTTGGAATAATTTTCATAACATTATCAAGATTGTAGCCTTATAAATGCCAACGGTAGTAAATAGACAGAAAAGAAGCATCACACTGTCCCAGTGCCTCAGTACCATGCCTTGGGACTGCCGAGAAAGAGCAGACATAACAGCATAGCCAGTCGATAGAAACAGAGGTGCCAAATACATCTCCCCTGCTTGGCACATGGGGACCTAGAAGAAGTACTTATATGGCCATATTTCTAGAACCAAAGGACGCAGTTGAATTAATGCACTGAGATAAGCATGCATGAAAAACCAGGAGCATAAGAGGGAGCTTATGGTAAGAAGCTGCTAGTCCAGTGGTATGGAGTGGCCAGAGCATGTGGCTCTGATCCCAAGATGACTAGGAATGACTTGATGTAGAAGGTGGGACCGGAGATGGGCTATGAGGTCAGCAGGAGAGGAGCATCCAGATCAGGAGACTCGTGCCTGAGTGCAGACTAGGGATGGGAGTGAGGACAGATGGACACAGACTGGATACGGGAGTGAGGACAGATGGACACAGACTGGGTACGGGAGTGAGGACAGATGGACACAGATGGGGGCTGGAGTGAGGACAGATGGACACAGACTGGATACGGGAGTGAGGACAGATGGACACAGACTGGATACGGGAGTGAGGACAGATGGACACAGACTGGATACGGGAGTGAGGACAGATGGACACAGATGGGGGCTGGAGTGAGGACAGATGGACACAGACTGGGGACAGGAGTGAGGACAGATGGACACAGACTGGGGACGGGAGTGAGGACAGATGGACACAGACTGGATACAGGAATGAGGACAGATGGACACAGATGGGGGCTGGAGTGAGGACAGATGGACACAGACTGGGGACGGGAGTGAGGACAGATGGACACAGACTGGGGTTGGAGTGAGAAGAGACGGCCGTAGACTGGGGATGAGAGTGAGGACAGATGGACACAGACCACCTTGCAATCCTTAACCAATACAAGGGTATAAGCCTGGGATTTAAGGTGAGAGTGCACTTGGATAGAGCAGCAAGGGAGGAGGAAGTCACCTCAGGATTTTAGAATAAAATGGACAGTTGGGGGCTAACCATCTAGCAGACCCCTGTCCCCACCAACCAAAGAGCTTGAGTCTTATGTTGGCTCTGAAGACACCCAAGCAGCATCTTGGCCTCCTGGAGACACCCCTGACTGAAGAGTCAGAGGCACCAGATGCTAAGCTCTGAACCCAGGAAGAAGGACCTTTGAGACCCTCATCTTCCTCTCTGTTCCCTGGACATGTAAGGTGCCTGGAAAACCCTTTTCAACCCTGCAGGGCTCACCACCATGTGACCCAGACAGTTGAAAGCAGACAGGGAATGTCTGAGAGCTGAGGCCTGAGCATTTCCAGCTCTGACTGTGAGTGTGTCCTCTGCCATATCACTCCCTCCAGGGGAAGGCTGAGGAGCCCAAGCCTCAGCAGTCTGATCAACCCAGAGGAAAGGCTCCTGATGCCACATGGCTTCCTGGCAAAGCAGCCTCTGGGCCATGGTGCCAGAGCTGCAGTCAGAGTCACCAGAGAGGAACAGTCCCCAGGAACACTGGACAGCAGAAGACACATAGGAAAACCTCTACGGTGAAGTCCACAAGATGTAAAAAACAAGATGGAGAAAACAGAGCATGTCCAGAGAAAAAAATTCCCAAAAGAAAACTGTAGTGTTTTCTAATAAATGGGAAGATAGTTTACTTAGAAAACAATTAAGAGCTCTAAAAAAATTAGAAAAATGAAAGAAACAAATGAAATTGAAAAGGATTGGAATTGTTGGAAGATGGCTGACTAGAAGCAGCTTTCTCCAGAGGCTCATGCCCAAACAAAGAGATATTGGACTGAAGTAGATGGAAGCTGAATGTGAGGAGCTCCACACTGATAGGACTATGTTAGGTACACATCACACAGGCTGAATCATATAGCAGAAACAAGAAAATGGAAGAAAAACAATACGTACGAGCCCAGCTTCTAGAGGAAAGGAGACCCCCCCCACCCAAATGAAAGCTCTGTGGTGGGCGACCAGCCCACCAGTGAACAGGGTTCAAAAGTTTACTCACCTTATTCCACAGGAGAGCAGTCTAAGTCCTAGTCCTTCTTCATTATTGAGTTCCCACCATGGAGCCTAGACCCCATTCTGCCTGGTACAAAAGACCAAATATTTTTCCTGAAATCTTGAACACCCAGATTGAATTTTCCCCTACTCTAGCTGCTGGAAGGACTGCCTTCTGCAGAGTCCAGAGTGTTTGGTGAACTCACTGAGAAGCTCAAGAAGTCTGCCACCACCATGCTACAGCTTGAGAGCAGTCAGTAGCATGGAAGTCCCTCGAAGTCCAAACTTTGGTGGAGAGAGAGTGAACCCTTTCCAGCACCTCAGAAGTTCTCAGACAGATCTGTTTTCTGCCTTCCAGAACAACTTCTAATCTCCATTGGGTGGGCAGGGCCAGTGCTTAAATGACTTTGACTATTGACTGAACATTGGACCTGCCCCTGAGCTTGACTGGGCAGGTGGTGCCTGGTGCCTGAGTGACTTTGTCAAAGCTTTGGGCCAGCACATAAGCATCTCTCCTGAACGCTGAGCCAGTTCTGTCAGTGGTAGCTTCATGAGCTTGATTTGGTGGGTGGAGCCAGTGCTGGCAGAGTGACTTTGACTGGAACTCTGGGCCAGGACTATCTACTGATTCTTGTCCCCCTGGAGACACTATCTGAAGCTGCAGATTCACCATTGTCAGCTTTTGTTAGTGTGGTGGTGGCACTACAACAGTGAGGAGTGGACTCATCAGAAACAACCTATCAATTCAACTATAAATGTATAATTAACATATTAAAAAAGTGCAAAAGAGGAAGAAGGTGAAAATACTCATGAGGAGGAATAAGCAGAATTCTGGCAACATGAAAAACCAGAGCAGATAGATGCCTCCTGGGGATGTCCAAGAAAATACATCAGAAAATTCCTTCTACAGAAAAATTGCTGAAATGTCAGAAATAGAATTTAGAATATGGATGGCAAATAAGATAAGTAGAATGGAGGAAAAGATGGAAACAGAGAACAAAAAAATAGTTCAGAACTTGTCTCAAGAAATTAATTAATTCAAAGACAAAGTCACCAAGAATAATGACATAATGAGGAAAGATATAGCAGAGCATAGGGAATTGAAAAAGGTATTCAAGGAGCTTCAAAATCCAGCAGAGTCCCTCAGACATAGAGTTGAGCAGTGTGAAGAAAGAATCTCAGATAAAGAAGACAAGACTTTTGAACTATCCCAAGCATTCAGAGAGGTAGAAAAATGGAGAAAAAGAACAGAATATTCCCTGAGAGAGTTATGGGATCATTCCAAGAAATCAAACATCTAGATTATAGGGATTCCTGAAGGAGAAGACAATTTGTCCCAAAGGCACAAATTCTCTGTTCCAAGACATCATGGCAGAGAATATCCCAAGTAATGCAAAAGACACAACACAGAAATTCAGATAGTAGATGGTTTCAGAACTCCAACACAACTCAATCCAAACAAAGCATCTTCTAGACACATAATTAATTTTGCCAATGTTAATATGAAGGAGAAACTTCTGCAAGCAGCCAGGCATAAAAAAAGTACTACAAGTGGAAAAGTACAAGAACGACTGCAGATCTTTCAGTCAAAACTTTCCAAGCCAAAAAAAAAGATGGTGATTGACCTTCAACTTTCTCAAACAAAACAATTTCTAGCCCAGGATCCTATGCCCTACTAATCTAAGTTTCATTTGTGATGGAGAAATCAAATACTTCACATGACAGCCACATGTGAGGAAATTTGCCATGAATAGACCAGCTCTACAGGAAATACTCAGACCCATTCTTCATAACAATCAACAGGAGGGTACACCACCAAAGTAAACCTATCCAGAAATTAAAGAACAAAGCCTAACTTCCACAATGGTGAGAGGCATAAAATTAAGCTCTGGACTTCTAAAAAAAAGATGACCAAAAATCTGGCACATCTATCAGTTCTCCCAATTAATATGAATGGTTTGAACTCTCCTTTAAAGAGGCATAGACTGGCCTACTGGATACAAAAACTCAGGTCAAATATCTGTTGCCTACTAGAAACTCACCTCATCTCAAAGTATAAAACAAGACTCAGGGTAAAGGAATGGGCAATGATATCCCAGGCAAATAGAAAGCAGAATAAAGCTGGGGATAACAATCTTATATGCAGATACAATTATATTCAAACCAACAAAAATAATGAAATACAAAGATGGACACTACATATGGGTCAAGGGAAACACACTATAAAGAGATTTCAATAGTTAACATCTATGCACCCTATCTGAATGCTCCTCGATATATTAAGCAAACCCTAATTGATCTGAACAATATGGTATCTTCACACACTATATAGTTGGAGATTTTAAAACCACATTGACAGTCCTGGACAGATCCTTAAAGCAGAAACTAAAAAAAGAAATAATGGACTTAAACAAGACCCTAGAACAAATGGACTTAACAGACATTTATAGAACACTTTATCCTAACAAAACTACATACACATTTCTTTTCATCAACCCATGGATTCTCTTCAAAAATTGATCTTACCTTAGTTCATAAGGCCGACCTCAACAAATTCAAAAAAATAGACATCATTCCCTGTTTCTTCCTAGACCATAATGGAATAAAAGGTGAGGTCAGCATCAATAGAAATCTTCATACTCAAATAAAATCATAGAAACTAAATAACCCTATGCTGAATGATAGCTGGGTCATAAACAAGATCAAGAAGGAGATCATTAGATGTCTGGAACAAAATGATAATGAAGACACAAACTATCAAAACCTGTGCAAAAGCATTCCTTAGAGGGAAATTTGTAGCATTAGATGCCTTCATCAACAAAACAGAAAGACACCAAATCAGTAACCGAATGGGCCATCTCAAGCAACTGGAAAAGGAAGAACAATCTGATCCAAAATCCAACCGAAGAAAAGAAATAGCCAAAATTAGAGCAGGACTAAAGAAAATTGAAAATAAAAGAATTATTCAGAAGATCAGCAAATCAAAAAGTTGGTTCTTAGAAAAGATTAATAAAATTGATAAATACTTGGCTATACCAACCAGAAACAGAAAAATAAGATGTCTAATAACTACAATCAGAAATGATAAAGGGAACTAATAACAGATGCCACAGAAATACAAAAGATTCTCAACAATTACTACAAAAAAATCTTTTCCCAGAAATATGAAAATGTAGAGGAGATTGACCAATATCTAGAAGCACAATACCTTCTAAAACTCAGCCAGAAGGATTTAGAAATCTTGAATAGACCAATATCAAGTAGTGAAATAGCATCAATTATACAAAATCTCCTAAAAAAGAAAAGTCCTAGATCAGATGGTTTCACATGAGAATTCTATCAAACCTTCAAAGAGGAACTAGTTCCTATAATGCATAAACAACTCCAAAATATAGAGAAAGAAGGCATCCTATTATCCCCAACACATTCTATGAAGTAAATATCACCTTCATCCCCAAATGAAGCAAGGACCCAACAACAACAAAAAACTATAGACCAATATCATTAATGAATATCTATGCAAAAATATTCAACAAGATATTAGCAAACAGAATACAGCAACACATTAGAAAGGTTATACACCATGATCAAGTGGGTTTTATCCCATAGACGCAACACGGATTCAACATATGCAAATCTATAAATATATTATACCACATAAATAGAATAAAAAACAAAGACCATAGGATTCTTTCAGTTGATGCAGAAAAGGCTTTGGACAGTATCCAGCATACTTTCATGATAAAAACACCCAAGAAAAAGGCTGAGATAGAAC
The DNA here is from genome assembly GCA_963574655.1 of Perodicticus potto. Lineage (NCBI taxonomy): Eukaryota > Metazoa > Chordata > Mammalia > Primates > Lorisidae > Perodicticus > Perodicticus potto. Next base: position 10,007 of record CAUYRH010170703.1, on the reverse strand, counting down.
ATTCCATAAGCTGATAGATACTATCTACAGCAAACCCACAGCCAATATCATATTGAATGAAGTAAAACTCAAAGCATTTGCACTCAAATCTGGAACCAGATATGCCCACTATCTCCACTGCTGTTTAATATAGTGTTGGAAGTCCTAGCCATTGCAATCAGGAAAGAGGAGATCAAGGAATCCAAATGGGGACAGAGGAGGTCAAACTGCCCCTCTTCACAGATGACATGATCTTAGACCTCGTGAACCCAAGGGACTCAACTGCAAAGCTCTTAGAAGTGATCAAGGAACATAGTAGTGTCTCAGGATACAAAATCAATACCCAAAAATCTGTAGCCTTCGTATATGCAACAATTGTCAGGCCAAGAACAAAATCAGAGACTCTATTCTTTTTATAATAGCACCAAAGAAGATGAAATACCTGGGAATGTATCTAACAAAAGATGTGAAAAATCTTTATAAAGAGAATTATGAAACTTTGAGAAAGGAAATAGCAGAAGATGGCAACAAATTAAAGAACATAATATGCTCATGGCTGGTAATAATCAACATTGTTAAAATGTCCATACTACCCAAAGCAGTCTATAAATTTAATGTAGTACCCATCAAAGCACCAATGTCATACTTTAAGGAACTTGAAAACATAGTATTTCGATTCATATGGAACCAGAAAAAACCCTGAATAGCAAATACAGTTCTTAGAAATGAAAACAAATCTGGAGACATCACATTGCCAGGTTTCGGGTTATATTACAAGGCTATCATGATCAAAACAGCATGGTACTGGCACAAAAATTGAGATGTAGATCTATAGAATAGGATAGAGAATCTAGAGATGAATCCAGCCACATATTGTCATTTGATCCTTGACAAATGGCATGCAATGGGGAAAAGAATCCTTATTTAACAAATAAATGGTACTGGAAAAACTGGTTATCCACATATAGAAGACTGAAACTACACCCACACTTCTCACCATTGACAAAAATTGACTCTCATTAGGTAAAAGATTTAAATTTAAGACACAAAACAATAAAAATTCTAGAAGAGAGTGTGAGGAAAACTCTTGGAGATATTGGCCTTGGAAAAAACTTTATGGGAAAGATTCCCCCCCAGCAATTGCAGCAACACCAAAAATAAATAACTGGGATTTGATCAAGCTAAAAAGCTTTTGCATAGCTAAGGGCACCACAAACAAAGCAAACAGACAGCCTTTGTAATGGGGGAAGATTTTTGCATGTTATAAATCTGACAAAGGCCTGATAACTAGGATCTACAGAGAACTCAAACAGTAAGAAAAGTTCAAACAACCCTCTCTATATGTGGGTAAGAGATTTGAACAGAAACTTCTCCAAGGAGGACAGATGAATGGCCAAAAAACACATGAAAAAATGCTCATCGTCTTTAATCATCAGAAAAATGCAAATCAAAACCACTCTAGGATATCACTTAACCCTAGCAAGATTAGCCCACATCACAAAGTCCCAAAACACCAGATGTTGGCATAAGATGTGGAGAGAAAGGAACATTTCTACACAGCTGGTGGGATTGCAAAGTAATTCAAGAAGGGCAGTGCGGGGATTTGTTAAGTTCCCACAAAATAGATACAATGGCCAGGGTAAGGTGCAGTTCCCCAGCGAAGGTCACAACTGGAATGCAAACGTTACCTTACAGGTTCAAATCATGTGACCTAATCATATTAATCCAATCATACTAATCCAAAATTGAAGCAATAAAAATTAAAAGATACTAGCAGAGGAGAAGTGAGGGTCACAGGAAAGAAAAAGCTGAGAGCACACGCCTGGCTCTGCTGCCCTGCAGCGTCTGGGTACTGATAAGGACACCAAAACCAGACATTGGCTTAAGCAAAATCACTGTCCTTATACTGGGAATGCCTGAAGAATGCAGTTGTTGTCAGGGAGGGGAGGGGCGGGGAGTTCTGATGGGAAATGTGACCCTAATTTTTCAAGATAAGAACCCAACAGGGACTGTCCTAAAACAAACATCAAGAAATCAGAGCTCAAACTTTGACAGTGGTTACTTTGAGGAATAGAAATCCATTGAGGGGGATGTTTGGAAGATTTGGGGTTTTTAAATTTGACTTTTAAATAATGTCCAAATCAAAACTTGTTTAAAAAACAACTATTGTAATATAACCATGATTCAGTATAAAAAAGCCGCTGAAGAAATGTGAACAGAGGACACACCAGACCGAAGTTGGAATTCAAGGAAACGTGTTTGGTTTCGATCTCAGTTTTAGCAACAGGAGGAACCTGGGCTTGGCTGTGTCTGTGGAGGAGATGCTGAGAGCCCTGGCGAGGAAGCAGCACCAGGGGCAGGAAGGCGCCTGGCCAGACCTGCCTGCCAGGGCGGACAGCCCTCCTGGAACACACTCACCTGCCTGTCACCTCTGCTGTCTTCTATCTGAGGGCTCCTGATGGAAATGTCCCTCAGACCGAGACTAAGACCAGACTTAAGTGGATTAAGCACAGTTGTGAAAGTTCTGAGTGTCTCCCACTCCTGTGCTTTGGAGGCCAACAGGAGCAGTGGCACTTGGTATGGAGAGACTCCACAGGAGAGCGGCTGGGGAGACCCTGTTGGTGCCCTCAGTTTGCTCATAACTTTGGACATGCCTGGGAAGTTTTCCCAGAGAAGAGGAGGGGTATTATGAGGATTTCAAAAACTAAAAAGAAAAACAAAATACAAGAAACCATCTGAGCAGTCAGAGAACCAAATCTCCTCTGGAGTGGGCTTGGAGACGTCCCTATGTTTTTCTGTGTTGGCCTGAGGTGAGAGCAAGGGCTGTCGGGGGGTGAACAGAGTCCCTTTGTGCCAGAGAACGAAATCTCCCAGAGAGCAGGCTTGGAGATGTCCCAGTGTCTCCCTGTGTGGGTCCCAGGGTGAGAGGCAGGGTGGGTAGGGGGTGACCAGAGTCCCTTTGCTTTTTTTCTTGAGTTAGGAACAAAACTAGTTTTCTTGAGTTAAAGATAATAAAATCAGTGATTATTTTATGCCTTATTTGAATCAGCTAATTACTATCGAAAGCAATAAATATTTACTAAAAGGCTATACCATTTAAGTGATTTTTAAAAGATTAAAAAGCAAGCCCCTTCTAGAAACCAATTTTTTTAATTCTCTAAGCAAGAAGGTGAAGTACATTTTTTGAACAATTATTTTGTGAATATTTTTAATGTTTGTTTTAATGCCCATCAAGTTTAAACTAAAAATATACATAATTTCCAAATCATCTAAACCTTTATTAATACTGTTCAGAGGATAAAAGAAATTAATAAAGAATATTAAAATTATTGATATAATATTAAAAATTGAGAAACCAAATTAATGTGTAATTAAATCTGTGAATTTGTTTTGTTAGTGTACACGTATGTTGCTGAGAAGTTATATCAGGAAGAAGTTTGAGATGATAGCTGTTGAATTGAATAATTTGGTGATTTAAATTATTTTTGAAGTGTTTCCAATGCTTTATATATCTTCTAGAAACTTAAAAGAATAACCCTTTAAATGTTTAGTGTTAAGAAGAGACATCAGTGAGGTGAGAGACACAGACTCAGGGAGCCCCGTGCTGGCCTTGGGAGTCCCCATGGCTGCCCACAAGGTGTGACCGCTTCACCTGCGGGTGGGGGGACCAAATGGCTGCCCGGGCCTGGGCGCCACTCATGCCTTCTGCGGGCAGTCAGGTCTTCTAGGCATGTGGCCACGTGCTGTGTGCAGCCCACATAGACACGGTGACAACTGAAGCTTCTTATGCACCCCGATCTGGCCCATTGCCCCAAGAACCTGCCAAGCCCCAACCCCAGATGACTTTCCTCCAGCCCAGACAGTCCTCCTTCACCTTCCAGGGTCCCAGGGTCCGTGGCTCTGTCCATGCATTTTCTGATCCCCACCTTCCCGCAGCCCAACTGGGCCTCACACTCTGGGGCCCCGATACAGGCCTGGCCCTGGCCTCTGCATCCCTCTCCTTCTGTTGGCCCCTTCTCCCAAAATACCAGATATCCTCAAGTCCCTCACCTCATATCCCAGAGCTTGCACCTGCCGCCTACACCTGCAGCTTCCTTGCTGCCACCCACTATGCCTGCCCACCCTTGGTCCCTGTCTCTGCCACTCTGACTTGCTCCCCATCCCCACTGTTGCTCCCTCTGTGTGTAAGGGTAGCTGTCTCTGCTCCGTGCCCCTCGAAGCTGTGGACTGTGTCTGCACTGCTCAGTGAAATGCTTTCTGAATAAATGAACAGTGAATGAACCACTCAGTCTGATCACTCCGCAAAACTCATGGAGCACCTACTTACTATATAGCAGACATTAGAGAAAAATTTATGCTGTTGTTTAAATAAATCCTTACAATGACCCAATAAGAAATTAGGGCAAGATCACTGTCCTTCTTTAGAAATCAGAAAACCAAAACAAGGAGAAAAGCAGCTTGCAAATACCTTGTACAGTATCATGCAGCTCTCTGGCTTAAGCAAGCTACCAAAAGTCTCTGTCCCCTCACAATAGGCAGGGTAATAGATTCTACCTTTCTGGGTCCTTGCGAAGGTTTAGTGGGCATACACATGTAAAGTTTCAGAAAATGCCAGGCATATAATAAGTGCACTGTGAATAGTGTCGGTTTTAACGAAGGTGAGATTAAAACTCACTACTCCAGAATTATGTGCAAATATTATTCCAAAATATTTATTTTAACCTTGACCCAATTGAAGCCATTCAGACTATACAAGGAAAATACCTTCCATACCAGGAGAGATTATGAAGAGCACCCATGAGTCTCTGCACTGACTTTGGCTTTCTGAGCCTCCTCGCGGGGTGGGGGTGGGGTGGGCTGGGAGAACCCTCACCCTGCCTTCCTCCCTCATGGCAGTGCAGAGGACATACTGGACAGCAGAGTGTACACCTTCCAGCTTGTTTCCAGTTATCAAAACCTTGAGAACTTACCCCTATTTAAATTAAAATTGGATAAAATGAAAATGGCGAGTGAAAGATGGTTGAAAATAATATGGAACCTACCTGGAGAGCGTGGAATACATAACTTCTTCCTTTTTTTTGTATTTCAGGTTAATTTGAGGGTACAAAATATAAACTCACAATATTTGAATTTGTTAGGTGGAGTCCCTCTTGTAGGTATGTCCTGCACCCAAAAGGTGTGCCGTACCCTCCCACATTGTGCCCATTCGGTGGGAGCACCCCAGCCCCCTCCCCTCTCCCCTCTCCTTTATTTCCTCTCTCCCTGACTTATGTTGAATGAGTTTGTCTCATTTCCCATTTCAATGTGGGGGTGAGTTCAATCGTCTGCCAGCTTCATATCAGTTTTAAGTACATTGGATATTTGCTTTTCCATTCTTATGATACTTTACTGAGAAGAATCTGTCTCAACTCCATCCAGGTTAATACAAAAGATGTGAAGTCACCATCTTATTATAGCTGAATAGTATTCCATGGTTTACATATACCATAGTTTGCTAATCCATTCCTGAATTGATGAGCATTTAGGCTGTTTCCCACATCTTGGCAATTGTACACTGAGCTGTAATAAACAATGTAGTACATAAGTCCTCATAACAAAATGATTTTTCAACAAAATCTTAGCCAATAGATAACAGCTACACATTAAAAAATATATACATCACGATCAAGTAGGCTTCATCCCAGGGATGCAAGGCTAGTTTAACATATGCAAATCTATAAATGTAATTCACCGTATCAATAGAAGCTAAAACAAGGACCATATGATCCTCTCAATAGATGCAGAGAATGCATTTGATAAAATTCAGCAACCTTTTCTAACAAGAACACTTCAGAATATAGGCAGAGGTGGCACATTTCTTAAACTGATTGAAGCCATCAATAACAACCCCACAGCTAACATTGTACTGAACGGAGTAAAACGGAAAGGTTTTCCACTTAGAACTGGACTCCGACAAGGATGTCCGTATCACCACTACTACTCAACAAGTGCTGGAAGTTCTAACCAGTGCAGTCAGGCAAGAGAAGGATATAAAGGGCATCCAAATGGGTGGAGAGGAAGGCAAACTCTTGCTCTTTGCCAATGATATGATCTTAGAGAACCCCAGAGACTCAACCACAAGACTCTTGGAAGTGATGGAGAAATATAGTAAGATCTCAGGATATAAGATCAATGTCCACAAATCAGTATCCTTTGTATATGCCGATAACAGCCAAGTTGAGAAACTTCTGAGACACAATTCCCTTTACAGTAGCTTCAGAGAAAATGAAATACCTAGAAATATACTTAACAAAAAGAGGTGAAGGACATCTACAAAGAAAATTATGTAACCCTAAGAAAAGAAATAGTAGAAGACATTAATAATTGGAAAGGCATACCATGCTCCTGGCTGTGAAGAGTCAACTTTGTGAAAGTGTCTATACTTCCCAAAGCAACCTACAGATTCAATGCAATCCCCATTAAAATACCAGCATGATACATTTTTAGGATTTGGAAAAAATAGTTCATTTTTTATGGAACCAGGAGAAAAAACCCTGTATAGCCAAGGTAATTCTTAGTAATGAAAACAAAGCTGAGGGCATCACCCTGCCAGACTTCAGGCTGTAGTACAAGTCCACAGTGATCAAAACAGCAAGGTATTGGCACAAAAATAGAGACAAAGACATTTGGAACCGAGTAGAAATCCAAGTGATGAAACCACTCTTCTTATAGCCATCTGATCTTCGATAAACCCAACAAAACCAAACACTGGGGAAAAGAATCCCTATTCAATAAATGGTGCAGGGAGAACTGGATAACTACATGAAAAACACTGAAACTTGAGCTGCACTTTTCAAGATTCAAGATGGATAAAAGATTTAAATCTAAGAAAAAGAACAATTAAAATCCTAGAAGAAAGTGTAGGGAAATCTCTTAAAGATGTCAGCCTGGGAGAAGATTTTATAAAGAAGACATCCATGACAATGGCAACAAGAAAAAAAATTAGTAAATGGGACTTAATTAAACTGAAAAGTTTCTGCACAGCTAAGGACACAGCAATCAAAGCAAATAGACAACCTTCAGAATGGGAAAAAATACTTGCATGTTACAAATCTGGCAAAGGCTTGATAACTAGGATCTATAGAGAACTCAATTAGTCAACAAAAAAGGTAACCTTCCCATCTATCATTGGGCAAGAGACATGAACAGAACCTTCTCTGAGGCTAACAAATACATGAAAAAATGCTCATCATCCCTAGTCATCAGAGAAATGCAAATCAAAACCACCCTCAGATATCACCTAGCCCCAGTGAGATAAGCCCACATCACAAAATCCCAAGGCTGTAGGTGCTGGCAGGGATGTGGAGAGAGTTTTACACTGTTAGTGGGACTGCAAACTAATATAGCCCCCCTTTGGAAAGAAGTATGGAGAATCGTCAAAAGAACTCAAAAAACAAATGCGTAACATCTTAAATAGGTGAATTCACTGAAGATCCACAAGAAGATTAAAAATTGCTTAAACTGAGCTAACCACAAAAGGATCGTAAAAGCTGCAACAACTAAAGATATTTTGATGTGTCCAAATGAGCACAGCAGCGTTCGTGGAAGCAGAGCTTGGGGGATTTGCAGGTAATCAAATGCAGTTTTTCCATTTGTAACTTTAAGTAACATAAATGAAGTTAAAACACCAAAAGCCCAGATTTTTCATTTCTAATTCAGTATTGGCTTTTCACTCCACTTAAAGTGATTGGACTTTTTTCTCTGTCACTGGACATTAGTCAATTATATGAAGCCCAACGATAATATTTAGCATAATTTCCATTAGAAAAGGATTACTCCTGGTTTTATGCCTTATATCTATATTAAGAATCATTTTATAGATATAATCTGAAAAATATTATAAGAGATTATTTTTGCTGACACAGAACTCCTGAGCGAGCATGATTTTATGAGCAGTCTACTGCTCTGTTCCTCTGAGGGTGCAGCGGGAGACTGGCGGAGCCTCCCACAGTAGCGTCCAAATGCCGCGTTGACCAGGGTGGAGGCGGGCAGACACATGCACCAGCGCTGAGCAGCTTGTCCTGCACTGCAGACGTTGTGGTGACTGCTGTTATGTGCATAGCTCCAGTGCATCTGGTGAACTGACAGAGAGGAAGGGAAATAGGAACTAGGAACTGCGCTGAGAGAGCACGTGCAGCCCTGCGTTCTCTGCGGTTACGCGCACAGATGCAGAGTGAGTGCCCCGGGACAGGTCTGTCAGGGAGGCCCTCGTGAGGGGCTGCAGCTGGACCCAGCCCCAACTAGCTGGCAGCTAGTGATACAGCTTGGGAGGGCACGGGAGCTCAGTGCTCTATCCGAGACTACTGACCCAGGTTCTTCCCGAAGACAGGAGAAGACTGGCATAAAACATCTGAGAAATCTGTATACTCCACAATCAAAATACTACACATTCAACAAATATTTTTTCCTGATTTTCTCTGGTTATAATTATTAATCTTGTTTTGCATTTTATGTTTTTAAGAGATGATAGTGTTTAAAAGGAAAGTAGCCAATCATCCTAGTATTTTCAGAGCTGATGGAAATCAGCTAACTGCCCTCATTTTACAAATTTTAATAAGTGACATCAAAACTGATGACTTCCTTTTTTCAGTCAAGGTGGAAATGAAGTCCCTCGTCGGTTGATTTATCAGCCTCACTCAGGGCTGAATAATAATATTGTCTTTATTCAAATACAAAATATAACATTTCTTTGCTGAGTTCAGGTGACCGAGGAAGAGCCACACCCTCAACAAAACAAAACACAAAAAACAAAACCACAGAATCATTAACCTAACTTTTTATACAATGTCTCAGTTCCCCCTAACTTTGCACACAAGCTTCAGTGTTCAGTTGAATTGTAACTGCTTTTTGTATTTGGAGAGAGTGTGACTATTGAACTTGAAACCTTTAAAAAAAAAACAAACAAAAAAAAAAAAAAAAACAAATACAACATATACCCAAGCAATAAGAAAAAATAGTTTCCTAAGAAACATAAGATTGTTGCTAGTGCAATCAGTCTAATTTTTCTTAGAAGTCTTTACTGATGATAGAAACAAGCAAACAATAGTCAGTCCCCAGAATTTTAGTCTCATGTACTTTCTGGATAACTGAATGAATAATTATAAAAGTAGCGTTGCGATGTGTCATCACCATCACTGCTCAATGGCAGTCACTGTCACTCCTGTAGTGCCCTGTGCACGCCAGGTATTTCATTAACCTCTTTATTTACTGTCCTCAGTTCATCTTTAAAGCAGCCATGTAAGATGAGCATTTTTCTCATTTAACATTTGATGACTTTGAGGTCTGAAGTTGAACATCTGTCCAGAGTCACTCAACCAGTAAGACCTGCCATGCATAGTTCAAACTCAACACCTCAAAACACGGTGTCCTTATTCACACTCCCCTCCCAGCACTTGCCACTTGAGGGTCTAACTTCCCTCCTCCTTTGGTGAGTGGTGGCTGGACCCACCCTGGGGTCTGACTCAGGCCTGGGTCCTCCTGGCCTTTCTCACCTGGCTGGGGTTGCTCCTGGCAATCAAGCACCCTCCTGGGTGCCCGGGCCCGACCCATCGCACCTGCCCCTGGTACCGTCTTCAATCTGCTCTCCCTCCGAGCCTCTTCTGTCTATCCTTTTCTGCACGTTACCTTTGCACCCGGCAAATCTGATTGAATCACTGAGTGCTTCAAAAAACTCAAATAGCCCCTTATTTGGTGTATAAAAACCCACAGGCCTGTGGGTAGTCCCCAATCTATGACCCTGCCCAACCATCCACCCCTTCCCCCACCAAGCCCACTCCACCTGCACACTTCCCTCCTCCTTCTCCACCCCCACCCCCCCTTGCACACACTCTCCTCCCCTTCCCCACCCCCACCCCACCTACACACACTCTCCTCCCCCTCCCCCACCCCCACTCCACCTGCACACTCTCTCCCTCCCCCTTCCCCACCCCCACCCCACCTGCACACACTCTCCTCCCCCTCCCCCACCCCACCCCACCTGGACACACTCT
>CAUYRH010170701.1:0-11930 GCA_963574655.1 Perodicticus potto | reverse complement strand
TCCCAGCTACTTGGGAGGCGGAGGCAAGAGACTCGCTTGAGCCCAGGAATTGGAGATTGCTGTGAGCTGTGATGCCACAGCACTCTACCCAGGGTGACAGCTTGAGGCTCTGTCTCAAAAAAAAAAAGTATTTTAACGCCTTTGAAATGCAAAAGGGGATTACTCTTCAGCTTTTTTCTTTTGCCATATAGAAATTAAGCCACTCACCACAAGAATCACTTAAAAGTGACTTTTGGGGATGCTCTTGGCTTTTAGCACATGCTAATTATATTCTAGGAAGTTCAAGTTTCAACCAAGGATGTGATGACATCCCCTTCCAGAACATTAAACCCAAATCTTCTGGCTTAAACACAACATCCCTTATTGAGGCAGGTGGAACAACTTGGATAAACCTAAGTGAAACCTGGCAGTTGCAGAGGAACATGTCTGTGGTTTACAAGTTTAGAAAACCTTAAAAAGATTTGACACATGCCAACTGAAAGATCTCATAGTAATGGAGCATTTTAGTTGGGACCCTGAAAGTCATCAATCAAGGAACTACTGAAAATAGCATTTTGTAAAAGGTGAAAGAAGTGACTACATGGCATTCTGTCTCTCTGTGGCCTAAAGTTTTGGACACAGTTCAACCACTTGGCTCTCCTGTGCCTCAGACCAGGTTAGTGGCAGAGATATAATTTATAGTTGGAAGGAAAGGCTATGTGAATGTAAAGTATTATTATAATACCGTAACCTTCTTTGCACAAATATTTCCCAGCTCTAAAGCTCCCAAATGCAAAAGTGATCAATTATGAAACCATGACTTGCTTTACAAAACAACTCACTTCACAAAAACATTTCTTTAGAGTTGCTTCATTCTAGTAAGGCGCTCCAGCTACAGAAACACAATTCCAACTTTTTCTGGAACATGTTTTGTATGACATGAAGCAAATACATGTAAATGGGACCAAAATATATGTTTGCAATGGACTCTAAGAGCCCTTGTGCTTTGTTGTCAGTTTTGCGCATGTAATTTTTCTTTACACATTACATATACTCAAAACAATTTAAATAACATCACAATCAATTAACTGCAGCGTGACATTTTTGAGAACGATCATTCCTGGCAAGCATTTTCACTAATATTCAAACACCAGGTAGGTACAGTGCATCAGCTCTTACCTACCAGCTGTAAAAACGAAAAAACTCTATTAAAACTTAAGCCTTGTGCAAAAAACTAGAAAGGACAGTAAGATAGAAAGCAGAATTTCTTCGTTTTCTTAACCAGAAGCCTGAAGGCTCAAGATTAATAGCATAAAATGAGACCTTACCCTGGGTAGGAGGTAAATGAAAAAATAAATTTACCAAACTAAATTAAAGTGAAAAGTAGTAAAATACACGTTCAGATATGTAACAACTTCTCAAGTTGAGTTCTCAACCAAAAAAAAAAAAAAATCCCTTTCAAAACTGAACTCTCCCAGCAGAAGTTTATTATTAATGAAAAACAGCACAGAACAGATTCTTCTCTGGCAAAGAGAAAGCTATTTTTCACTTCCCCTGGTATCTATCTTTAGTACTTTACACTCTTAGAAACTGGGAATGTGCATATGGATTTATTAGGAGGCAACACGCAACTATCTGATGTCAGTTATGGGGCCGGGGAAGCCTGTGAACTCAATGCAAATGAAACCCTAAAGCGCGACAGGCATCAATATAGGCATTGAGATCTGGTGACAAAGGCCTTATGATCCCTTCAGCTTTCATGGCCGGGGCATTCCCAACTGGAGTCAGTGGGCTATTTACATCTCAGTATAGAAAGGAATCAATAGAAAACTGAAAAGCCCTGGCCCTCACAAGAAAAGATACCCCCAGTGCCTAACCCATGATGGCTGAATTATCTGAAATTAATTTTTCTGCTAAAGGGTTAAATCGAGCATAAAGAAAAGAAATATTTTGGATGGGATATCTTGCCAAGTCTCCATAAAAACACAGGACAGACTAAAGTCAGGGTTAGAGGGGCAAGAGAGTCACACACCTTAGGATCCCAACCAAGTTCAGGAAAACTTTTGATGACAAGTTAGCTGTAGTTAACTAGTTAGCTGTAGTTAGCTGGTTAGCTGTAGTTCTGAAAAGCAAGACTAGAGGTGGGCATGGGTGTTTGCAGAAAGTCAACTAGCACAATACCCAAGGTAAATAATACTGCTTCCGAAAACTCCTTCCATTGCTGAATAACCCATCGTCACCTATGCCTCTAAGTAAAATGAGAAGCTGAGCTTCAGAGCTTCTTGAAGCTTGTGCTCTACATCGATGAAGCATATGGTATATATCTGGTCCTTCGTCTAACTAGGACAAGCTGAATTTATTTTTGATCTGTCTATGAAGAAACAATTGAGTAAGAAGTTATGAATGCAAATACGCACATGACATCTCAGATCTGTGTGCACGCATGTGGGAGGGATTCTAATCTCAGCAATGAAGTGTAAACTCCACCGGAACAGGGCCTGTGTCCCGTTCTCTTTCACCTTTGTAATCAGAGCATCTAGCATGATGTCTGCTTCATAGCAAGGGCTCCAGAAAAGTCTCCCAAATGAACAAAGAAATGGTCAAGACAATGAAATGTCCAACTCAAGAAGAACACATTTTCATCCTGCCGATTTATATCCATCTATTTATCTATCCATATGATTGAGCACCTGAAAGGGTCCAACAAACCAATACTTGCTTAATCATGGCTTCTGAGCAACTTGCTCAACATACCTGGTAGTAGTTTAACTTAAAACAGTTTTTTTCCTCAATGAGATAAGCCTCTCCTTGAAGTCCATTTGTGTGAGGTTTTGCTACACCCCGCTTCTCTGGAAAGACAAAGTCTTCTAACCTCTCCCTCGCTCAGATGCTGTTACTCAGGACAGTATACAGTGGATCTGATACCAAAGGGCTCACTACAGACAACTGGGTCTTTGTTTTCTTCACCAAACGGGGTTGATTCACATCAGTCTGGAGTTACTATATTTATTCTCCATGATCCTTTGGGCTCATGGTTTACATTTACATTATGTTAGTCTTTAAGAATTAGGGACCCAAGAAGGCACACTGAAAAGCATGAACACAGTTTTGTGATTAGTTCATAGTCCCAGGACACATTGCTGGCTGGCCTATGACACATTTATTACAATAAATGGTAATGTCTCAGTCTCTTTCACACAAAAGTAAGCCAGGCAGGACTTTCAAATTCATAATCCTTTGTTTTTTAGCTGCAATGGAAATCTGGTGCTTGATTCAAGAAATCAGGGATAAGTAGGTAGTAGAAGGGTTATATTTACTTCTGATAAACCACCATTTGTCACTTTGTGAATCTGCAGTTATAAGACATAAAACATGCTCTTAAAGCAGCCCGGAAGAATGAACATTCAAATACGTCTTTGCTCTTGAAACATTCCTATATGAGCTGGACATTGGAGAGGCAAAAAATATAGCCTTTCTTGCTGAAGGAGCTCACTATTTCCAAGGAGGCTGAAATATGCACAATTAATTCTGATTCTCTAGGATAACTGTTTAGGTTTGATATATAAACCTAGCTTAACAAAAGCACAGACTAAGAAGCAATAAATATGTTGAAGGAGGTTAAGGAAAATTTTACAGAGGAAGTGACAATAGGGCTTTGCCTTGAAAAATGCATAATTTTCACTAGGGAAAATCTGGAGGAAGACATTTTAGGTAGAGGAAATTGCGTGAGATAAAGCGCAAAAGTATAAAAGTACAAAGAATGCTTGCAGGGTCCAATGTGGATGAAAAGAGGGTATTGGGTGTGGTAATAAAAGATAGGATTGAAGAAACTTATTGAAGCCAGATCACATAGGGCCGTGAATGTGCCAAGAAGTTTGGAATTTATGGTATAGACATGGGAAGCCATTAGTTTTTTAAAAACACATGACTGCAAGAGGGAGGTTCTAGAAAGAAGACTGGCTGCATAGGGCATGGAAAGGAGAAGACAAAAGGCTGAAGACAGGGAGGTAGAGTTGCTTCCAAATTTTAAGGAAGAGACAACCTAACAAGCAAAACAGTAGAACTACGTAATACGTGAATTGGGATGGCTCCTTCCATTCCTGCTCCACAGTCTGATGGTGGCACTTTGAAATCGCTTATTTGAAATTCTGAAGTTTTGGCTCCGCACCTATAGCTCAAGAGGCTAAGGCGTCAGCCACATACACCAGAGTTGGCAGGTTTGAATCCAGCCCGGGTCTGCCAAACAACAATGACAACTACAACCAAAAAATAGCCGGGCGTTGTGGCGAGAGCCTGTAGTCCCAGCTACTTGGGAGGCTGAGACAAGAGAATCGCTTAAGCCCAGGAGTTGGAGGTTGCTGTGAGCTGTGATGCCACAGCACTCTACCCAGGGTGACAGCTTGAGGCTCTGTCTCAAAAAAAAAAAGAAATCCTGAAGTTTTAATTCTTATAAATCCCCATGGAATTCTCAGTTTATGGAGCTCTGTTTTAGTCACATTAAAAAAGTATGAATAATAAAAGTTATCTAAATTGGAAAGAAAAAAGTAAAATTATCTGTTTTGCAGATGACATGATCTTATATATAATTAACACTAAAATTACGTACACACATACAAAAACTGTTAGAGCAAATAAACAAAGTCAGCAAAGTGACAGGATACAAAATGAACACATGAAAGTCAGTTGCATTTTTATACATTAGCAATGAATAATCTGAAAAGAAAATTATAAAAATAATTCTATTTACAATAGCATCAAAAAATCACTTAGGAATAAACTTAATAAGAAAGGCAAGGGCCGAGCACAGCGGCTCAAGCCTGTAACTCCAGCACTCTGGAAGGCTGCAGCGGGCGGATTGCTTGAGCTCAAGAGTTTGAAACCAGCCTGAGCAAGAGCAAGACCCTGTCTCTAAAAAATAGCCAGGTGCTATGGCAGGTGCCTGTAGTCCCAGCTACTAGGGAGACTGAGGCAAGAGAATCAATCACTTAAGCCCAAGAGTTTGAGGCTGCTGTGAGCTATGACACCATTGCACTCAACCCCAGGGCAACTGAGTGAGATTCTAGTCTCAAAAAAAAAAAAGAAAGAGAGAGAGGCAAGACATATACACTGAATACTGCAAAACTCTGTTGAAAGAAATTAAAGCAGACATAAATAAATGGAAAGATAGCCTATGTTCATGGATTGGAAAGACTCCATAATGTTACAATGACAATAATCACCCATATCAATCTGTAGATTCAATACAAATCTCTATCAATATCCCAATGGCATAATTTAAAGAAATAGAAAAACCTGAGCCTAAAATTCGTATGGAATCTTAAGGGACCAAATAGCCAAAACAATCTTTAAAAAGAACAAAATTGGAGAGCTTCAAAACTTACTACAAAGCTTCAATGCCAAAACAGTATGGAGCTAGCAAAATGACAGACACAGAACAATGGAATAAAATACACTGCCCAGAAAAAAGCCCTTATGTATATGGCCAATTAATTTTCAAAAAGAGCGTCAAGACCATACAATGGGGAAAAAGCGCTGATATATAGACCATTTTCAACAAATGGTTGGGAAAATTGAATATTCACATGTAAAAGAATTAAGTTGGACTATACATTACATCAATATGGATCAAAGACCTAAACTTAAGAGCTAAACTATAACAACCTTGGAAGAAAGCATAGGGCAACATCTTCACGCTAGTATATTGAGCAGTGATTCGATATGACACAAAAAAAGCACAGGCAACAAAAGAAAAAACAGATAAGGATTTAAAAACGTAACACTTCTGTGCATCACACACACAGTGAAGAGAGAGAAAAGGCAACCCACAGAATGGGCAAAAATATTTACAAATCATATATCTGATTAGGGGTTAAAATCCCGAATATATAAACATGCCTATAACCACAAAACAACAACACAAACAACATGAGTTAAGAATGGACAAAAGACTTAAACAGACATTTCTACATGGAGTGCACAAGTGCATGAAAAGATGCTTAACCTTAGTCAGTTGGGAAATGCAAAGCAAGGGTGGGACAAACCAGTTCACATCCACGAGGATGACTACAATCAAAAGAAGGGGAAATGACAGAACATTTTTGCATTGTAGGCAGGGATGTAAAATGGCATAGTTCCTTTGGAAAACAGGATAGTGGTTCCTCAAAAGTATAAATACAGAATTACCATATGATCAAAAAAGTTTAACCCTAAGTATATACCCAAAAGTACTGACAGCAGGGACTCAAAGAGATACTTGAACCCTAATGTTCACAACAGCCAAAAGGTGGAAACAAAGCAAGTGTCCATCAGCAAAGGAACGAATAACAAAAAAAGTGCAATATACACGCAATGGAATATTATTCATCCACACAAAGGAACGAAGTTCTGCTACGTGCTGCAATAGCCATGAAACATTTCGCTGGGTGAAACCAACGAGAGACAGAGTGACAAATATCGTATAATTCCACTTACATGAGTTACTTAAAGCAGTAAAATTCACAGAGAAGCTGAGAGTAGAGTGAGGGGAAAGTGAGGGGTTAATTGTTCAGTGGACACAGCTTCTCCTTGGGAGGGTGGGAGTAGAGTGCTAGCTCACAGCAATGTGAACCTACTTAATGGTACTGAATTGAGCACTTTACAATGGTTAATATGGTAAAAATTCTGTTATGTATATTTTGCTACAATAAAAAAAAAAATAAACAACAGCATGATAACACTAATTTTGACTACCAAATAGTTGGGTCTCTGTTAGGTAAAGAAAACTGAGCGATCCACAAAAGGAGAAACCTCTTTCCAGAGCTGGGTGACAAAGTCTGCAATTGTGAAGGTGTCGTTACCAGCACAGGAGGTCAAGACGCTCGAAAAGAGGCACACTTACATTGCAGTTGGATGAGCCGTCACACAGCGGGTACGGAGCGTCCGGCCAGTCGGCAGCGCCCAGGGCAGCTGAGTGCCGGTGCTGGGCTTCGTACTCCTTGAGCTGCAGCAAGAAGAAACGGAAAACTGAAGGAAATGACCAGCAAACCCCACACACCAAACAGCAAGGAGATCACTGTGGGCACCTGCGGGCCAGTGTTGGTGAGTAAGTTTCAGCCAAACACACACTTTCCAGACCCAGATGAAGATAATTCCCCTGCCTGGGGGTTTTCACCTAAATCAAACCAACAGACACAATAGGTTCTTTGTATCCCATGTTCCAAAAGAACCTTGATTTTTTTTCCCCTTCTACATCCAAACTCATCTTTCCTCAGCTGGATGCTAAGTCTGAAAGTAGAAATTGTCTGTACTTTGGCCTCTGAATTATGCCCCTCCCCACCCCCAACTGTATAAGTGAAAAAACATACACTCCTTTTTTCAGTAAGAGGCAGACCCTTTAGTAAAAAACAGGCAGAGACCTGAAACTGGTTTGTTGTTGTTTTTTTAAAATCACTTGTTTTTCTTATTTAAAACTGCTTCAAGTTGCTGGTCTGATGTTATACCCTCACAAAGGGTATGAGTTTATTGGGGGACTTCTGAGGATGGGGGAAATACGATAACTAGGAAATTATCAGAAATATTTAAAGTCTAAGTTTAGAGGCTAGGTTTCTAGAATTGAAAAACACAGAAAGGCAAGGAAAATGCTACAGAAAGTGACCAAATTTAATTTAGCAAAATGAGACAAAGGTGCTTTCGTAATAACCTATGTGAGAAGGTCCAGGTGTGTTGGTTTTTATAAAATACATAGAAATTAAACTCTGCTGCTGAATATAATTAAAAAGTTGTCACTGCATTAAAATCCGATCACAAAGTAGGGTTTTTAGATATGACGAATTAAGACAGTGATCGAATCCTGTTCCATGTACCAAGTAATTTAAAAATGGAAATAATTACACCTGGCAGCCATGTGATGGCAGCCAGGCGGTCCTCAACCACTCAGGCTATGTGACATGGAAAAGCCACCACACTATTTTCCCTCTGAGAAAAAAAAACTTAGCCAAGTGTTATTTCTATCTGTGAAATTCTTTTCTGTACATATAAGTGAGAAGAGGTAGACAGTATTGATCGTTGGGTAATAACTTGGTAGCAGAACCAAATACCAGCTGGGAGGCTGGGAACAGATTATTTAACCCGTCTCTGTTTTAGTTCCTCTGTTGGAAAATAGGCATAATAATAAACCACCCTCCCAGGTTAGAATGCCAGAATTAAGTAAAATAATGCAGCAATACTATTATTACCACTGTTGTGGTTTCAGAAAAGAAAGAAAGCTCAAAGTTCACATTAAAGCCACATGTTCAAACATTTTGCTATTTGGGGTGCTAATCATTTTAATGTTTCTAATACATGAGGGACACATACTGTCTGATCTTTATAGTAATTTGTTATGCACTAGAATGTTCTTTCCATCTGGATATATTGGTTTCTGAAATGCTACAATCTCCCTCTATGATTGGGAGTATATGCCCGATGGAAAAGGGGATTATCGCGGAATCATAAGGCTTTCTCCAGTCTCTGCTTCATTTTTATACTCAGTCTTAGCTCCGACTTTCCTTTTCTTCTTGCTGTAGCTCAAGGAGTACGAAACCCAGCGCTTTGGACTCTTAGCTCCAAATGAAGCTCATTTAAATGAAATAAGATACAGACTCCTAACTAGTCAATCATAAACAGACAATGACTTTTACTGGCTTTGGTCAATCTCCACTGTCTACGTTAAGGCTGATCAGTATATGTGTGTCTTTTGATAGAGATTTTTAATTCTGTGCCCTACCCAACCTATTACCACATAACTGTTTTTTAATTACCTTAATTACAACATGCTGTGTGATTTAAAGTTACAAACACAAGATCTCCACATATTTTCAACGTGCATTATACAGGGGGAGAAGCACTTGGTTACTACTTATGTAAGTACATTTTTATTCTCCACTTTCGTTCAAGAAGTTTTGATTTACTTATACTTTCATGAAGGAATGGTGAGTTATGATTCGAGAATTTGTGTATTTTAAAGCAAATTTGGAGGCTCAGCACCCATAGCTAAGCAGCTAGAGTGCCAGCCACATACCCTGCAGCTGGCGGGTTTGAATCCAGCCTGGGCCTACCAAACAATGACAATTGCAACCCCAAAATAGTCAGGTGTTGTGCTCGGCACCTGTAGTCCCCGCTACTAGGGAGGCTGAGGCAAGAGAATCACTTAAGCCCAAGAGTTTGAGGTTGCTGTGAGCAGTGACACCACAGCACTCTACGTAGGGCCACATAGTGAGACTCTATCTCAAACAAAAAAAAATTAAAGCAAATTTGTAGTTTTACACTGATTCCATAGTTATAAAATAATGACATTTTAAAGTGTGCACACGTATGTTTTTTATGTAAAAATACTCCTTCATATCCTGTTGTCACTAGTCTCATTGTTTTCTCATAGTTTTGAAGCCCGTGACATGATTCTTAGAGAGATGGCCGACTTTATAAGATTCGTGGTTAATCCTATCTTGGAGACCTTCAGAAAGAGAGGTTTTATACCGTTCCAATTTCTCCTAGAGCTTATTATAAAGAACATTTACATTATACCAAATCGAAATCCCCTCCAGCTGCTATTTTAATTCATTTCTTTCTACTTCTGTCCTCAGTAGAGATTTAAAAAACAGTCAAAACATTCCCCTGTACATCCTCAAGATGTACTGTTTAACAATCCTTCAGACTCTTAAAGACTGTGATTGTGTCCTTTCCCACTTCCTTTCTGAGATAAATCCTTTCAAACTTCTCCCCATGGGGCCAATTTTTTAAAAACCTCCTATGGACTCTCTATGAGCCCCTTTAGGTGTCCAAATCTCTGCAATTAGACGATGCACCAATAATCCATTCAGCTTCCCAGTTCATAATCCTGTGCTCTGGAATACACCAGATGCCCTGATTCCCTTTATGAGACTGTTCACCTGTCCCCCAGCTCTCCCCAGAGCTCCCACTCGGCACTCTGCTCTACAGAGTATGGCTAACAGAAGCTGTCCCCACGGAGATGCCTGGAAGTCTGTGCCTTCTCCCCAACCAGCTTTCAGACCCTTTCCCCTCATGGACAAGCCCTACCATATAATTCACCTCCTAAACCTCCCTACTCTCTGTGGGTTCGGGCGGAGGCTCGATTTCCCCTGAAGTCACATTCCTATCCAGCTTCTTCCTCTGCCTCCACTGGTTCCCTCCCTCATTTAGAGATTCCTTTTAAAAGCCTTCCTTTAGAAATAACTTGCACGATGCTGTAAGTTGAATATTTGTTCCTCCCGCCGCCAAACCTCATATTATAATTTGGTCCCAACATTGGGGTAGGGGCCTAATAAGAGGTGTTTGGGTGCCAGGGCAGATTCCTCATGAGTAGATTAATAACCTGGAGGGGCAGGTGAGTTCTCTCCCATTATTATTAGTTCCTGAGGGAGCTGGTTGTTCAAAAAGCCACCTGCCTCTCACTAGTGTTTCCTCTCTCCTTGAGGCTTCCACTAGATGAGCAATCTTTCAGCCAGCAGAACTGGGAGCCAAATAAGCCTCTTCTCTTTACAAACTACTCAGCCTCAGCTATTCATTTATAGTCAACGCTAAAGGGACTGAGACACTGAAGAATCCCCACCTCAGGCTCCGCTTCTAGGGAATCTGATGAGTACAAGCCCTGGAACTAAGAAAAGGTCACAATGCCAAACGTGAAGTGCCCCTTGTCTAACCTCCTACAGACATTATTTCTGATGATCACACAGGTGTGGCCTTGTGGAAGTGGATACACACGGATCAGATGAATAAATATGTAATATTTAGTGATTAGAACACGTTACTTGAGCAGTCTCTGGTATTAATAATTATCGTTTGTAAGAAAATGTTGGCTCAGCACCTGTGGCTCAAGTGGTTAAGGCGCCAGCCACATATACCTGAGCTGGCGGGTTCAAATCCAGCCCGGGCCCGCCAAACAACAGTGATGGCTGCAACCAAAGAAAATGTTATTAAGTCATATTTCCTAGAGATAGTGCATCCAGTTAAAATTTCCAAAGGACCTTTTTTTTGTACAGCAGAGCTCCATCATTGCTGGGTAGCGTCATATCAAAACAACACAGGTATTCGCTTTTGTCCCCTACCCTCCTCCTCTTGCCAACACACATGAAAATCACCCAACTAAACGAATAACCTGTAGCCTCCAACTATCTCATTAGACTTTCCCTATCTTGCAGAACTGATAGCAGAGTAGAACACCCTGAACTTACTGGCTGACAGCTACATACACTCGAAATATTAGGACAGGCACAGCTCATTCTACTGTGTTTCACTTTATTGTGCTTCGCAGATGTTGTGATTTTACAAAATGAAGGTTTCTGACAGCCTGCATTGTGCAATTCCACTAATGCCAGTTTTTTAATAGTGTATACTCACTTTGAGTCCCTGTGTCACGTTTTGGTAATTCTTACAATATTTCAAACTTTTTCATTATTATTATATCTCCTATGTGATCTGTGGTCTGTAATCTTTGATCTTACAACTGTAGTCATTTTGGGGTGCCACAAACCACGCCCACGTGGGATGGTGAACTGAATTGATAAACGTGTGTGTTCTGACTGCCCCACAGACCAGCAGTTTCCCCGGTCTGGTTTCCTCTCCTCAGGCCTCGTATTCCCTGGGATACAACAACATTGAAATTAGGCCAGTTAATAAACCTACAATGGACTCGAACCGTTCAAGTGAAAAGGATTTTCACATCTCTCACTTTATATCAAAAGCTAGAAGAAGCCCAAGTGCCCATCAACCCACGAATGGATTAATTGTGGTATATGTGCACCATGGAATATTACGCAGCCTTAAAGAAAGATGGAGACTTTACCTCTTTCATGTTTACACGGATGGAGCTGGAACATATTCTTCTTAGCAAAGTATCTCATGAATGGAAGAAAAAGTATCCAATGTACTCAGCCCTACTATGAAGCTAATTTATAGCTTTCATATGAAGGCTATAA
>CAUYRH010170698.1:0-36433 GCA_963574655.1 Perodicticus potto | reverse complement strand
ACTTAGCAATTATGAATTGGGCTGCAATAAACATTCTGGTACAAATATCTTTGTTGTAATGTGATTTTTGGTCTTCTGGATATATACCTAGTAGAGGAATTGCAGGATCAAATTGGCAGGTCTATTTTTAGATCCCTAAGTGATCTCCAAACATCTTTCCCAAAGGAACATATTAGTTTGCATTCCCACCAGCAGTGTAGAAGTGTTCTCTTTTCTCCACATCCACGCCAACATCTCTGGTTTTGTTTTTTTGTAGTGTAGGCTAATCTTACTGGAGTTAGATGATATCTCAAGGTAGTTTTGATTTGTATTTCTCTGATGATTAAGGATGATTGTTGCGTGACCGGAGATGCAAGGGGCTGCAGCTTTGCCATTTTTTTTTTCATATGTCTGGGAGCTGTGCACCTGTCTTCTTCAGAGAAGTTTCTCTTCAAGTCCCTTGCCCACCCTGAGATGGGATCACTTGTTCTTTTCTTGCTAATACATTTGAGTTCTCTGTGGATCCTGGTTATTAATCCTTACCATATTTTCTCTAGACTTCTTTTTAGAAATTGACTAGCTGATTATTCATACAGATCCAAATAGCCAAAAAAATTTTTGAAAAATAACGAACTTAGAGGATTCACACTTCCTGATTTTAAAACTTACTAAAAAGCAGTAGTAATCAAGACAGTGTGATATAACCATAAAGAAAGATACATAGATCAATAGAGTTGAACTGAGAGTCCAGAAATAAACCCAGACACATATGGTCAATTGATTTTTGACAAGGGTGCCAAGACCATTCCATAGGGAAAAACAGTATTTTTGCTACATGGAAAAGAATGAAATTGGACCCTTACTCCTTATATAACAATTAACTGAAAATGGATCAAAGATCTAAATGTAATAGCTAAACTTATAAAATTCTTAGGAGAGAATATAAAGTAAATTTTCATGACCTCAAATTTGACAAAGCATTCTTAAACATGACACCCAAAACACAAACGGTAAAAGAATACATAGATGAGTTGAACCTCATCAAACTTAAAAATATTTGTGTTTCAACAGACACTATCTACCTACAGAACGAAAGATTGTATTTGCAAATGACATGTGTCTGAAAAGGGACTCATATCTATACCATGTAAAGAACTCTTACAACTCAATAGTAAAAATACAAATAACCCTATTTGAAAATATGGAATGGATCAAACAGATATTTCTCCAAGGAAGATATAGAAATGGCGAAAAAGCACATGAAATTATGGTCAATATCAGTAGTCATCGGGGAGATGCAAATGAAAACTACAATGTAATATCATGTCATGCACACTAGGATGACTAGAATAAAAAAGTCAGATAATGACAAATGTTGAAGAGGATGAAGAAAAATCGCAACCCTCATATACTGCTGGTGGGAATGTGAAATGGTACAACCAACTTTGGAAAATGGTCTGGTAGTTCTTCAGGTGGTTAAACCTAGCATTGCCACATGACCCAGCAATTCTGAATAGCAAATGAAACATATGTCCACACAAAAAATTTGTACACAAATGTGTGTTAGGAGCATTATTCGTAATAGGCAAAAGGTAGAAAGATCCCTAATGCTCACGAACTGATCAATGGAAAAAAAAATGTGGCATATCCCTAAAATGGAACGTTATTTGGCCATGAGAAGGAACAAAGTATGGATACATGCTACAACATAGATGAATCCTGAAAATATGCTAAGTGAAAGAAGCCAGTCATGAAAGACCACATATATGATTCCATTTACATGCAATGTGCAGAAGGGGTAAATTCATAGAGACAGTAAGTAGAAAGTGGTTACTTAGGCCTAGCTAAATAGGAGGATAGAGGCACAATAGTTAAAGTATACAAGGTTTCTTTTTGAGGTAAAGAAAATGTTCTAAAATTGTGATGATGCTTGTACAACTCTGAATATAGCACTACTATGGAACTGTATACTTTAAATGGATGAATTATATGACATGTGAATTATATTTCAGTAAAGCTTTTTTAAAAAAAAAAATCCATAGAGGACAAAATGAAAATACTGGAAAGCCTTCTGGGCTGAGGTAATACCATAAACAGAGGCACACAGGAAAGAAAGAATATATGTGCAGAGTAGTACTAACACTTTAATAAATTCCTCACCATTTAACACCTACTATGTTGCAAGGCACTGTTCTAGACACTGGGATATTCAGTGAACACCTTACAAATATTCCTGTCCTCATGGGGCTTACATTCCAACAGGGCAAATATCTTAAAATCCCTAGTTAAAGTTGCAGGCAGAATGGGGACCAAAGACCCCATTCTCAGGTGGGGAGGGCACCCCCAGAAAAAGGGAAAATTAAAAAGTAGGCTGAAGGAGTCTGAATAAAGAAAAGCCAACTAATTTGCCTTTAAGCTAGCCATTGCTAAATTTCTTATCTGAACAAGTTTCTGGCCTTTCCTGAAACTCTGGCCTATTGGGGATACAGCTTACATAAATATCCCTGTTGAATCTGTGAACACTCTGAGGAAAGTAATGGCCATAGAAGAGACTATGGCAAGTCTAGAAAAAGATACTTCTTCTAGGTCATTTCCTGCCCATTAAACAGACAAAGCAGATACCCACTGTGGAGATTTGCATTTGGCTGGGGCAGAGACCAAGGGAAGAGCTCAAGCCCTAAGATATGAGCAGGAGGGCTTATATCCCTTATTGCAGAGGAAAATCCTCTGTGGTGGTGATGAGAGGAAAATGCCTCTCTCCCACAGATTCCTCAGAGGAGATTAATGCCAGTAGTGTTTTACTCCACAGTGAACTAGCAGATTTTAACACCTCCCTAGGAATGTGTGTGTGTGACTCCAGACAGGAGGCTTCCCCCACACAAGGCTCAACTTTCAGATTCCTCAAAACTGTTCAAATCCTTAAAATTAGTAATAATAACAATAGGAGCTGATATGCACACTCAGAGAAACTGCTGAAATCTTTGTTCCCTCCCTCAGTTTACCACTTGGGAAAGAGATTTGAATAAAAGCTGAGTGGAACAGAGACTCAGGCCCACTCACCGGAACCCACTAGGCAGTTGTCCTCTGAGTTCCTACCTTTGAAAACTCTGTTCTGTGTCTTGTGTCTCTTTCTTTATCGTCATTCCTAACTTTGTATTTCTTCAATTGGGTGCGCCAGTTCCATAGGGCTTAGTGGATCCTGCCCCTGGGGCGGGACCCTGACAAAAGTTAACATAGTACATTAGAAAAGGATAAGTGCCATTGAGAAAGAAAAAAGACAAACATGAAGGGAAAGGTTCAATGTTATACAGAGTGGCCTCACTTGAGGAAGCAGATTTTAAGTAAAATACCTACAGAAAGAAAGGGAACTATGTGAATCCAGAGTAAGAATTTTGTAGACAGATGGCACAGAAAATACAAAGGTTTATGTCAGAGTGTACCTATAATCTTGGGAAAGGCAGATCACACAGGGCCTTAGAGATAATTGTAAGAACTTTGACTTTAATCTGAGATGGGAAACTATTAGAGGGTAATTCAGCACAGTATCACTTTGGCTACTGTACTGAAAATAGACTGGGGGGGGTAAGTTTACAAGCAATAAGAACACTTAGAAGAATACAGTAATCACTCAGAAAAGTGAAAGTGGCAGTTTGGAACAGATTCATAGCAGTGAGGGTGCTAAGAATTGGTCACATTTTGGAGGTATTACAGAAGGTAAGACTTTCAATATCTCCAGACGGATTGGATTGTATGGCATGATAGAAAGAGACAATGCCAGGACAATTGCAAGTGTGTGTCCTGAGCAACTGGAAGATGGGGTTGCCACTTCCTGAGATTTTTAAGACTGCAGGAGGGACATGGGTTTATATTTGAGGAGAGGTGGTTATTAAGGTTCAGCAGTGGACATGTTAAATCTGAGCTATCTACATACATACAAGAGGGAATTACAGAGTAAGTATGAATCTAGAGCTGAGGGGAGCAATCTGAACCAGAGATGTAAATATTGGAGAGTTTGCCATATATAAGATGGTATTTAAAGCCATAAGACTGAATGGAAATTTACTGAAATCATGATGAGTTGAGTGAAGGTGGGTGATGTGCTTGGAAGTTAGGCAATGATATTATTATAAAAGACATTGTATTTCACATGAGCTTAGGCTTTACCCTGATAGAGAGTAGTTGAAATCAGCAGAAAAATGCAGTCAGGCTTACTTCAAACAGACTTGCTTCATGACCCTGGTAGAAGCATGAAGGAAGGATTAGAGGCATACAAACCATTCCAAAGGCTATTACAAAGTGTAGGAAAGAGTTGTCACACAAATGTTTCTCCAATCTCTGTACACATTAGAGCACAGGATGGGACAAATATGAGAAATATTAAGGAGGTAGAATTGGTAGGACTTAATAGTTGTTTGGTTGAAGTGAGGACTAAGGAAGAATTGAGGATAATACCCTAAGTTCTGTTTTCAATAACTGGTGCATGGTGTTCCCATTTACTGTGACAGGAAACATGAGATGGGGAAAAGATCTGGAGATTTAAAAAAATGATATGCTAAGTACTGGACATAGTTAAGTTTGAGATGCCCTTAGGATCAGCCAACTTCCTTGGCTCTCAAAGTGATCCCCTAAGTTAATTTTATTTATCTCATCCATGTGGGAAGAGTATTCACTGAATCAATGAGCACAAACATGGCTTGACATATTTCTCTGTGTAAAATAATTTATTATTTCAACTTTTAGAAACTGGTTCACAGGAGTTACATTATCACCCCAGTTTCCTCTCCAAAATTCTGATCCCTCAGCTTTCTGACTAACACAAAATTGAGTCCAAGACCATCTAAAGCTAAAGGACAAACTTAGTCTTATAATTAATTTCTTGAGCCATGATAACCTCTCTAAGGTGGCTATGTTAAGCAGCAACAACCCAGCTTCTCTTACCCTGACCTTCTCCCAGCAACAAGGAAGTATATTGTGTCTTTTTTTTTTAAATCCAAGACATGAACTTTATTTTTATTGTTACAAAAACTTTGAAAAAGAAAAGTAGAAAGAAAAAAGTGTTCTTAATTTAGTCTTTTGCTGACACCTAGTGCTGGAACTCTGCATATTTTGTTACCTGCTCTAAATAAGAAAAAAAAGTAGCATGATTTTAAAATTGCCATGAGTATGAAAAAGAAAATAATGATAATCTATTTTATCAAACGATATATATCTTATCTTCATATTAATTTTTCACATGATTTCTCACATTTAAGTATCAGCCTTTTAGAGATATCAGACACTAGGCTGAATTCTTAAACATCTAAGAAGTTGAGGCAATTTCTGTTTTCATTTTTGATTACCTGCTGGGGAAATCCCTGGGAGGACATGGAGGCCCAAGTAGATCAGAATTTATCTCTATATAATTTTTAAGAACTTAGGATAAACTCTCCTTGGCAATTGCATCAGATGGGATTGGATTCACAGTGCTTTCATAACCATACCTTTCAACTATTGAAGAATCCTCAATTTCACAGTAAGCATTTATATGAAACAGCAAAAGTCTAGCCTTGTGTGTAATTAATATAAGTTATCACTTATAAAGAAGAATGAATTTTTAAATAGTGGGAGGGAAGAATGACTTCCTTGGCATGAAATAATTCTGAGAAGGAACAATTTATGTAAGTATCATTAAAAAAGTTTGAACTATTTGTGGTAACTAACGCATGGAGCTAGTGGAAGCACTCAACAGGATGACAGAGGTATTTGGTGGTGTAACAGCTACAGATGCCAAGGAAGAAATAAAAAATTGTAAGGTTTATAAAAATGAATGTAGCAGTACTCCTTCTAGAACCTGCATCTACTGGCTGTGTGAACTTAACTGTATGAGCCTCAGTTTCCTCATCTCTAAGCTAGAGATGATGATAAGAATGCTTGCCTTTTAGGATTACTATAAGAATTGAAATATTCCAAAAAGTTCTAACACCTGGCAAGTGCCTAATGAACAATAGGTGTAAGGACTGTTCTGTCTGTCACAACCAGGATATAAGTTGTAAAATATGCGATTAATAATTGCAGTATTAAAAATAATTAGGCTTACCTCATGCCTCCTCCCATGAAGTTGAATGTGGTCCCAGTGGCAAGAGGAGGAGGATCCCTGTTGTGAATGTTCCAGAACAGTACTTTGGGAGATAACTATAACCACCTCAACTTCAGCACCAGATGTTGCAGATGCAAGGTCAAGTGGCCCCTGGCAGGTTATAAGGAAGTGCTTCCAGAAGGGATATGAAATCTGTAAGAACAATCACCCTTGCAAAAGGTCAGAGAAACAGAAACAAATAAAGTCCAAATTCTTTTTTTTTTTTTTTTTTTTTGAGACAGACTCTCACTCTGTTGCCCTGCCATGGCATCATAGCTCACAGCAACCTCAAACTCTTGGGTTCAAGCGATTCTCTTGCCTCAGCCTCCCAAGTCGCTGGGACTACAGGTGCCTACCACAACACTTGGCTGCTTTTAGAGATGGGGGTCTCACTCTAGCTCAGGCTGGTCATGAACGCAAGCAATTCGCCCGCCTGGGCCTCCCAGAGTGCTAGGCTTATAGGTGTGAGCCACTAATCTGGCATAAGTCCTTAACATTGTCTCACTATCCATTTACTTTCCTATGCATTAAAGAAACAAAATTGCTTTCCATGGAACAAGATTGTTAATATAGCACAGACTCTAGGGTCAGGCTAACCTGAGTTAGAATCCAGATGCTACCACTGACCAGCTGTTTGACCTCCCACAAGTTAACTTCTATGAGCCTTAATTCCTTCATTTGTAAAACTGGGAATAATAACAGTACCTAACACTTAAGGTTATTTCCAGGATGAAATGAAACGATATATGTAAACCACTTTGTATAATGCCTGACAAATATCCGTAATCAATAAATTATCATTATACCATTAAATCATCCAACTTGCAACCACATCAAATATGACCTTCGTATTTGCTATTTACACTAGCCTGGCAATTTTGAACGAATTCTAGTAATCTGAGAAGCTTGCCTTTAGCTTTCTCAAACCTGATCATAATAACCATTTGTTAAACACCTACCAGACATGTATGTGATTTTTCCTACCTAATCATCACAACACCTGAATAAGGTAGATTCTATTTTCCCTTTACACACAATGAAAGGACGGCTCAGAGAAGGTAACTTGACTCAATTCACACATGCATCACAGCCAATAATTGAACCTGGCCTGGATGCCCCAGCCCCTACTTTTGCTCAGTGCAACATACTGTCAGACCTTTAGTAAAAACACCTTTTTTGGCTTCCTATAATCTTCAGAGGAAAGGTGAAACCCTTTAGCATACTATCCAAGGTTTTTCCTTCTATATCTCCAGCCCCTACCAATCCATCTGGCCTCCTTGTCCACTCCCCAGTCACTTTCTCTACGAAGCCTTCCCTGAGGCCTTTTCCAAGTCTCCCAAAGCACCCTGGTGATTTATGTATCATAGGACTTGCTATGCTGTTCCGTAAATGTTGACTGTATTGTTTGCATTCCTTAAATGTAATAGCAAAGTTCTTCGCACAGAGTAGGAATTCAATAAAGGTGTGATAATAAATATTGAGCAGGGAAGGCCCAAATAAACTCCTACTGCTTTATAGAACACTGGCATTAAAGCATGGTCCCTAGGCCAGTAGGAACAGGTTCCCCTGGGAACACAGAAATGCCCTAACCCAGACCTACAGAATCAGAAACTCTGAGGGTGGAAACTCATTGATTTTGAACATCACCTCCAGGTGATTCTGATGCATGTGAATTGGGGGTAGAGTTATTATTAATATAAATTCCTTACATGGATTTGGTACTTAAGAGATTCCAGAACACTTTCCTAACAACTTTGAAATTAAAGATTAAATGAAAAGAGGAAAATGATGAAGCAGCTCAGATCTGAGTTCTGAGAAACGTTCTCAGCAGTCATCCATGGATAGGTTTTGTGTCACTAAAGGAGTGTTTGCCTGGCCAGGCTGGGGTACTGCCCTCTGTGACAAGAAGAATCACCCATGAAATCTTAGAGTGGAAGTTGTATAAAAGTTAAAGCTGCAGGAAAAAGGTTTCCTCAAGCAGGTGAGGGTTACAGGAGTATTTTTAATGTTTTAAGAAGGCATGACATTTCCTAAGTGAAAGAAGCCACTTGCAAAATTATAATGATCCCATTCTTAGTTTTAAAAAAAAATTCTTTAACTCTCATAGGAAAAAACCATTGTGAAAGACACCAAAATGTTAATAGTGGTTGTCTCTGGGTAGTGAGATTACACCTTTATTTTATGATTTTTGCAAAGAACTTTTTTTTCTTTTTTGAGACAGAGCCTCAAGCTGTCACCCTAGATAGAGTGCCATGGCATCACAGCTCACAGCAACCTCCAACTCCTGGGCTCAAGCGATTCTCCTGCCTCCACCTCCCAAGTAGCTGGGACTACAGGTGCCCACCACAATGCCTGGCTATTTTTTTTGGTTGCAGCCATCATTGTTGTTTGGCAAGCCTGGGCTGGATTCAAACCCACCAGCTCAGGTGTATGTGGCTGGCGGCTTAGCAGCTTGAGCCATAGGCGCTGACCTATTATTTTTTTATAGTGAGAAAAAGAGAATAAAGTTATAAAGTTAATTCTCTGAACCTAACATACAGAATCAATGGCTGTTTAGCTGGAGGCAGGATTTGAAAGGGGAGATGGAATCTTAAAGGCCAAAGGATCTGGAAAGAACCCAGGACAATGTAGCTGACATCAATTAGGGCTCTTAAACCATTAAAGTAAGAAGAGTATCTCTTCTGAAGAGACACTCTCCAGAATATCTCTGGAAGCAAAGAGCTAGAACACTACTGACTCAAACTTTTTCATAACTCAAGGACAACTTCTAGAAAAGAGAAGAGAATGAAAGCAAGAGAGTTAACTTGGAGAATGGAAGTGAGGGTAAATTATCCAAGAGAGTTAATGCCTCCAGGGTTTCAGCTGAAGGAGATAACTTGGAGGCAAGAAGAAAGAAATAAAAGAAGCAAGCAACTGGTGTGTGGAGCAAACAACCTAGCACTTTAAACTTGCACCCAACTAATCTTGCAAAAATGAGATTATGGCTTTGTAATTTACATCTTCTGCATATAGTGTATACCCTAAGATTTCTTCACAGTCTGGTGAAAATTGCTTTTGTTCTTTAAAATAATGCCCAAGCAATAGTTACTTTGGAGAGGAAGTTAATACAGAATTAAAGCAAAAGTTCTGAAACTCAAGGGCATGATCTCTGGAGAAGTCCTCCACTTCCCTTTTCCCATTTTTTTCGAGCCTTGGAAGTAGAAATTGTTGTGTGAACAGTTTACATTCATTGATCAGTTAGTATTTCAGAAGGCTAGATGCTTTGCATAGTTTCTTGTTTATTCTTCTATGGTTAGATACTGCTATTATTCTCAACTTTACACATGAAGAAATGGAGGTGTAGCCAGCAAAAGGCAATGTTAGAATTGACTCTGAAGCCCAAATTCCTTCTTAAACATTATTCTTCATTAGTTAGTCCTGGAAATACCATAAACGAAGTAATAATCACTATAAAAATGCTAAAATTAGTCATACCTACACTGAGGTTATAAAGTAAGTGATATGGTCACACTGCATGGTAGGAACACGAATTGATGTGACCTTCCTGAAGGACAAGTTGGTAATATTTACCAGAAGAATTTTAAGTGCAAGTACCCTTTGTTTTCATTATTGAAGTACTAGAAATTCACTCTAACGATTAACTGGCAGTGGTATAAGTGCAAGACATTCAGTGTAAAGAACTAACAACTAGTGTCCTTCAGAGGGGAGTCGGTTAAATTATGGTGCAGCCATGAAAAAGAAATAAAGAAGATCTATATATTCCAAAATGGAAAAATCATTATGATTTAATAAATTTCTAAAAAGTAGGTACAGATAGTATTTAATAAATTTCTACAAAGTAGGTACAGATAGTATGCATAGTATTATTGCTTTTGTAATATAGTAATTAAAAAATACATATAGAGCCCAGGCGTGGTGGCTCATGCCTATAATCCTAGCACTCTAGGAGGCCGAAGTGGGTGGATAGCTTGAGCTCAAGAGTTCAAGATGAGCCTGAGCAAAAGTGAGACCCCGTCTCTACTAAAAATAGAAAAACTGAGGCAAGAGGATCGCTTGAGCCAGAGTTGGAGGTTGCTGTGAGCTATGACACCACAGCCCTCTACCCATGGCAACAGCTTGAGACTCTGTCTCAAAGAAAAAAAGATACATATAGAAAGTGGATTGATGGATACATTGGCATATACATAATGTTTTTTCCCTGAAAGGAAATGCAAGATGCTATCAACAGTAGATAACTTTGAAAAGAATAACTGAGTCATTTGGAAATATTTGGGCTCTTAAAATTTTGTTTTCCCTTAAAAAACATAATGCTTCAATCTTTAAATAAAATCCAAATAGCTAGCATTTATTGAGGCTTCATAATGTTCAAAGTTCTGTGCCAAGCACCTTAACTGTATTGCCCCATTATATTCTCACTTTATATTCTCATCTCCTTTTTACAAGTGAGGAGTTAGAGGCTCAGACAGGTTAAATCACTTGCTTGAGGTCACACAGCTGCAAGGTGGGCGGCGGTACAATTTCAATGTCCCTCCGCCTAATTTCAGAGCCCTAGGTCTCAACTTCCAGGCCACACTCTTCTAATTGGTCTTTATACTCTCATCTCCCTATTGAAAGTACATTGGCAAACAACTGGAGTCTGATGAGATACTGTATTTGAAAATACTTTTCTAAGTATAGAGATGTTTGAAGAGGGTGGGCAGGGACAGGGAGTTAGTTTAAATTAAGCAGATCTGTCCACTGACCCCTAGACAGTGGGATATTGTTTTCTGATGAAGTAGAGATCAACAACTTTCTTTTGTTCCTCCTTTAAAAATATTATAAAGTTATATTTACTCTCTTCCCCATAATACCTGGTCATTGTTTAAAAACTAAAATTATACAGAGAAATAAAGTCCTTTCATAATACTCCTTATCCATAATTAATTACTGTTTCAGATTTGAATGGCTATATAATTACTGCAAACAATCAGATACTTTATATAAATGGGAACACCTTTCAGTCTTTTGCTTTTTCAGCTTACAATATATCTTGGCCATCTTTTTAAATCAACATTTATAAATCTATTATACTTTTCTAATAGCTGCACAGTATTCCATTTTGTGAATATATATGTATATAATTTTAAAAACCATCTAATGAATAACATTTAAGTTACTTACAGTTATTTGCTTTTCTCATCAATGCTGTAATGAATATCCTCCCTAAGAAAGTTTAGAAGGCTCTTCAGACTGTGTGACAGTTGTCCACCCTATAGTTAATGTGAGTGCCCCAAAAGGAGTCTGTTCTGAGGGAGGAGTATGTTTCATTGTGTAGAGAAATGAAGAACTGTCTCCAAAACACATTCAAATACAGTTGCCAACAGGTGAAACGACAACGAAAAGAACTCTCTGTTTTGACAATTTAGTAATAGAACAGAGACTTGCTGTGATTGCTCAACACTGGCTGCTGGATCAGAAGAGGAATTTCCAGAGTCAGTTACAAGCACTGCTGGTGGAGGGCTGTGGATTCCACCAGACGTTCTGGAGACAGCTAGCTAGCCAGGGAGATGAGCAGCAAAGCTCCAAATCAGGCAACAGCACGTGTGGAAGGAGCAGTGACCTATGGGAGACTCATAACTCATAAACCAAATCTCTTCCAGCAGAGGGCAGTGCCTGAAATATCAGGCAGGACCCAGGCCAGCTGGAGCCAGAGCTGGGGACTTCGCTGGAGAGATTACACCAGCGTGTGACCGACGAGAAATCGAACTATACTGTCCTTTGAATACTGTAAGTGACATTGGGGAATCCTGAGGGAGGGACAGTGAGACCTCACACTACAGTGATTTGCCAGTGTTCTAATGTCTTAACAATTTGGGTTGGGTAATAATTTTTTTTTTTTTTTGGTAGAGTTTAGCCATTTAGGGCATGTAAGTAAGAATTTGGAATCATTTTCACTAAGTTGGCCAAGTCTGTCAGGTTTCCGAGTGCACGCTTGAATCAGAAAGGGCCCTGTGGATCGAACACAAAGTTTACAAATAAGAAAGCTAGCAAAAGGAAAGGAATATTAGAAGAATTTTATCTAAAAATAGAAACTGAGTGTCTAAAACTAGAGTTGTTATTTACTTTTCAGTATGATGCATGGCCTTTACAACAAAACTTTAACTTGGAAGAGACAGCCATGCAAACTGCTATGCATGCAGATACCGAAAAAGAAAAAAAATTTAGTCTGTAAACCTAAGCCATTTCCAATCAACTCTTCCCTGAATATTGGTTACCTTTTGTGCTGTGTAGTGGTTGGAATCAAGAGACAAAGCTGAGTAGAGTTACCAGAAAGTCTATCTCCAAGCCTTGTGATCAAAACAAAACAAAACAAAGCAAGAGTGACTTTGGTATTTGCCGGAGGAGTCAAGGCAGTTTTGCCAGAGATAGAAGTACTGTTTGTCGGGCACGGCTAAAACGCACCGCTTACAAAATCAGAGCAATACCTTAGTCTAAGGTTAGTTTGCATTTGTCAAAAACTAACCAAGGGTAAGAAATACCAGCAAAGAGAATAAACTTTCTGGGCTGCTTTGGTTTCCCTGCAAGTTCTAGTCCAGGGATATTTGACGTCCTCTCGGTCGCTAGATTATTAGCTGGCAGTCCGGCACCGGCCAAGGAGCGGCTCCAGTCCTCAGGCCGGGCTGCGGGAGGCTGAGAGGCCGAGGGGCTTCTGCAGGTTTGAGAGTGGGACGGTCAGCAGCAGCTGCGGGCGGGAAACGACGGGCGCTGCTCACGGAGGCCCTTTCCGAAGGCCATAGTCCGACTCCACACCGACCCCGGCCAGCTCGCTAGCTCCGCAGGGCGCGGCCCCGGCGCTAAGAGACTCTCCCCGAAGAGGTGGGACTTTCCCCACCGGAAGTGATCCCGTCCAGTCTCGGGGAACTGGGGCACCTCAGCCAGTGTGTCGGGGAAACCCTTCCGGGTGTGTGCTGGGGGGGTGGGGTGGGGGGTGGGTGAGAAAAAAAAGAGGTGGGTTAGCCCGGAGGCCCTGCGGCCGCTGCCGTCGGACGACCGCTGCCCGTTTCCCCTCCGCGAGCAGTCGCGCTGGGGCCGCGCTGAGACAGAGGAGCCGGCGGGCTGCCATGGCCTTGGCGTGACAGAACGTCCCGGGCGGCCGGGCGGGTGCGGACGGCAGGGTAAGCGGCGGTGACGGCTGGGCGGCGGCAGCCTAATCCAGGTGGGAATTGGGGGAGGCGGTAGCCAGAGCCGCTATTTGGGGGCGGGGGTCAGGAGGGTAATGTGCGCTCCTTTCCCCTTCACAGGCCGGACGACCCCCGCGGGACCCGGGGCCCAGAGACCCGTCCGGGCAGCAGTGACAGGAGTGGAGCCCGCAGGCCTGGGCCGGCTCAGCAGCGCGAGCAGGAAGCGGGGTCCCTGGGCCCCTTTGTGTGAAGGGCGGGGGAGAGCGCTGGGCAGCCCCTGGCTGCGGGCTCCTAGGACGCCTGCCTAGCTGCGGGGCGCCCCCAGCCGCGGCTCCCACCCCTTCCCTCCTAGGAGCACACTTCTCCCCACCTTCGCTGGGCTTCTCGCTCGTCCTCCTCCCCACGCCCCCTGCCTGGGCTTCAGTTCCTATAGGAAGGGTATTACCATCTCATCCCCACCCACCCTGACACTCCGCTCTTTCCCCTCCCCCTCCTTTAACTTCCTCTTCTTCCCTGGTTGGGCCCTCTGCTTCTCTGCACTCTCCTCCCTAGTTCGCAGATTTCCGCCCACCTTCCGCCTAGTCTAGCCTCGCTGCAGCTAGCGGGGTGTTATTTTCCCCTGGTGTGGTAGGAGTTGGTGAAGGTGAGACTCATGAGGGAGTACAAGGTAGTGGTGTTAGGGAGCGGAGGGGTTGGCAAATCTGCCCTTACGGTGCAGTTTGTCACCGGGACTTTCATTGAGAAATATGATCCCACCATTGAAGATTTCTACCGCAAAGAGATCGAAGTGGACTCTTCGCCCTCCGTGCTGGAAATTCTGGACACCGCAGGAACTGAGCAGTTTGCATCCATGAGAGATCTCTACATCAAAAACGGCCAAGGTTTCATCCTGGTTTATAGTCTGGTTAATCAACAGTCTTTTCAGGTAACCAAACCAAGTCTTGTAATTTGTTAGAAGGGGGTGTGGTAATTCTACATCTACTTCTGGTTTGCTTGAACCTTGAGTTAATGACTATGTTTAGCTTTTGCAAGTTAGACATGGTGCATTCTTGAGGTTACTCCTGGCATGGAAAAGTATTGGGTTGTGTCTATAGAGAGTACTAAAGTAACAAACGTCAACAAATATTTTAAAGCTATTTTTAAGTCAAAGAAAAGTGAAAGAGAAATAGGTCAGTCTGTGTATATTTAGACTGGAATAATAAACTTCTGAAGTTGCTTGCTCAATTCAAGTATTGATTAACTTACTCAGCGAAACATCGAGTAGATAATCTGGGGTAAATACAGCACTTTGGAAGGAAAATTATTTGGAGCCCATTATCTGTTGCACAGATTAAGTCCTCTGTGTCTGCCGCCCCTTACATCCCTCTGTCTTCTTTCTTCCAAGTTTCTCCACTAGATTTATAAATCTTAGTGTTGCAAGATGAAGAACTCAAGACCTGGCTTCTAGGCATTTTACTTACCTACTTGGCGCATGTAGAATAAAGAGAGATTATTAATTGAAAAGACTTGTAGCTAGAATTAATAACCAACAAAAATCAAGAATGACCCTTTTCTTCAGTTGATCCAAATTGTTTCTGGTAATATTGCCTGTTTTATGGAAAAGATGTGGACCTGGGAACGCTGAACAACTGCAGATTTCTTACCCTGGCCAGTTGGTTAAACTAGATGTAGTTTAGTTTCCTCGGAAAATCTGTCTTGTGCTTCACTGGGAGACAGATTGAAGGTTTAACGTTATTTTAAGAGATGCAATAAATGTTGCTATTTATTCCTTGAAAATAAATAACCTCATATTGACCCATTATATTGACCTTCATTGATTTAGGAAATGGATATTTTTCTGCATTTAAAGGTATGCACTTAATGTTGCTTGCTTAAGAGACCTTAAGTGCTTCAGCCAATACGATGTGCTAATTCTACTTTTTAAATTAAAGTCCTACAGTGAACTTTTTCAGTAACCTGATATAGCAGCTTCAAGGATTTTTTTTAAGATAACAAGTTCTGGGTAAAAGAATCAAAGCTATTATGACCAAACTAAAGTTCATTTTATGTAGGCTTAAATTCCAAAGCAATAATATCATAAAAGCATTTTCCCCAGAAAGTACCAAAGTACTAAAGGTGCTGTTTGACGGGGATGTTCTTTCTAAA
This sequence comes from Perodicticus potto, assembly GCA_963574655.1. Classification (NCBI taxonomy): domain Eukaryota; kingdom Metazoa; phylum Chordata; class Mammalia; order Primates; family Lorisidae; genus Perodicticus; species Perodicticus potto. Next base: position 21,034 of record CAUYRH010170698.1, on the reverse strand, counting down.
GGATCCTCCGGATATTTGTTATTCTATCAGCTTACTCTCCAGAGGCTGAGTGTCTTTCCAAGGATCTTTCCATAAGATATCCACTTCTGCTATACACAAATTGGAATTGAAAAACTGTGCCATTATTTCAATGAAGACTTAGTCTTTTGAGCCCAAATACCATAAATTTAGATTCTTAGCCGAACTTGTGTTTCCATGAAGACAAAGGGAAAAGAAGGTTAACCTAGGAGACTGAGTTTATGTGATCAAACCAAATTGTTGCAAATATCTAGTAACTGTGTTTTTAAAAGTTTTCACAGCCCCTTGTTTTTTCTTCTGACCCGTGTGTAAATGTTCTGTGTACTATAACTATCCAAATTAAACACATGTTTTATATTTAAGGCAAACCTTATAAGTTATGAAGAATCACAAAAAATTGTGATTTTTTTTTCTTTTAGAATTAAATCACTGATACTGTCTTAAATTGGTACTTTTTCCCCTCCAAAACCTGATGCTACTGCAGAATTGCTAAGACTCTTTTTTACTTCTGTAATTAATTATAACTACTTGGAAAACATTATACAAATGAGGGAAAAATCAAGCAGTAAAAACAAACACAGGCAAAGAAAAGTATGACTTCCTCCCACCAGACTCCCCCTGCATGGTCTTTCCAAGTAGTTGCTCACAGTTCAAATAGTTTCTCCTGTATTTTAAGGTGTTTGGTTTTACTGAAATAAAGGCACACCGTTCAATTTAAAATGAAACATTTAATTGTATTAATCTGTTTTTATTTCTGATATTCAAAGTGTTACAAAGGATTTTTTTCCCCCACTTAAAACACTTTCTCTCAAACCCTCTTGCTACATGGCTGGGAATGCATAGATGCTGTAATCCTGTGGTAAGGTAACAGGTGTTACAAGAAGTGATGACAAGCAGGCAGGTTTAGGGAGATGGCCAAACATCCTTATGTATGAATAGATTAATCATATTTAGGAACTTACTTTTTTAATCAATACGTGGGGGGAGTGATTATGTGAGTATTAAGGTTACTGTGCAACCTATGTTTTATATTCTTGATGTGAACCCCGCAAGTAGGGCCTGTGGAAATTATCTAGCTCCTATATCAGTTGACAAAATGCCAACATTTTCTCTGTGTGATTTTATTTTGAATTAAGCTGTATACACTCAGAGCTGACTCTTTGTAATGTTATAATATTGATATTATGGTTTTGCAAATAGCATTTTTTTCTTTCTCTTTGTGATTGTTTGAATAGGATATCAAGCCAATGAGAGATCAGATTGTCAGAGTGAAGAGATATGAAAAAGTTCCACTGATCCTAGTGGGAAATAAAGTGGATCTGGAACCAGAAAGAGAGGTTATGTCTTCAGAAGGCAGAGCTCTTGCTCAAGAATGGGGCTGCCCTTTCATGGAGACATCGGCAAAAAGTAAATCAATGGTGGATGAACTTTTTGCTGAGATCGTCAGGCAAATGAACTATTCGTCCCTGCCCGAGAAGCAAGATCAGTGTTGTACAACTTGCGTTGTCCAGTAAAAAAGATAACCTCAATCATGGCCATACCGAGCAGGTTAGTTGTTGATGGAACTATATGTGCCAGATAGTATTTTGGTTTTGATCAAATGTAACAAAAAGCTGGTTAATATTGATACACGTGGCAGTACCTCAAATTTATTTATTTTTAAAATAACATTTTCTTTAGTACAAAACAGTAACATTAAATGAAGAAAAAAATTTAAAGATAATCAAAAGGGGGAAGGTAAGAAATTGCCTGTATTTTCATAACCGAGATTTTTTTAAAATAAATTAATTCTCTGCTTTCTTAATAACATTTTGTTGGATTGATTTAAAGCACCTTTTCTCTGTTTTTCTGATTTAGCACCAAAAATGCAGAGGAGAGCATTCCATAATAATTTCAGAAGATGATTCATTTTGCGATGTTTTCAACCCTTTTATGTTTTTACATCTCAGGCAAGAGAATTGCTATAATTAAAATAATCAATTTACTAATCACCGAAGTACTTGATTTAACAGGATGATTATTTAATCAAATTCATCTGTACCTTGCTTTGGACGCACTTAAGTGACCTCTGATAATAACAAATTATACTAGTACATGTACCTTGACTTCATTATGAATGTATGGTCCACATGAGAATCTGGTTAAATCATCTGTGCTGTATTAGATAGAAGGAACAAACCCAAGCATAGGAAGCTTTTTGTTCAGCTTAGTAAATAATGGAATTAATAAAAACAATAAGCCTTACAGCCTTTCATTGAGTTAAATGATAACAGTTTTTTAAATGAATGAGGATTTTTAAGGTACAGGTATATAAAATTTACTGAGCATTTAAAACAAAATTATTTTTATTCATATCATGATCTTTCCATCTAGGTTATAATTGAGCAAATAGTCTCACTTAGGCAATAACACTTAGATAATAAAACAACCAATGTTGTGGATGACTGAGAAACCACAGCAAATGCCAGACTAGCCTGACAGTATCAGGAATGAAATTGATCTTCCTGAGCCAAGGCTGACCTCGAGTCTAGGAGGCAGTGTTGTAAATGGCAACAGGCATTTCAGATCACAGTGATGATTCCTAATCAAAGGTCTGGCTTTATATGTGCTCCCTGGAGAAAAGACTAACGGTCCCTAATTTATCTTTTCAGACAAGGTTTCCTGTCAGATAGTGTCATCTTTGGAAATGAAGAATGACCATAGTGCTTTATTCAAAATGCTTTCACTCATCAGCCTTTAGCATACCAGAATATGATGAAAACTCATTTATTTTCTTGTGTCTAGCTGCATCTGTTATGTTATGAAGTCAGTGTTCAGACTGTGCTGCAGCTTATGTTTGGTTGATAGTGTTGAACTTGCAGCATAGCCTTTTGAGAAGGGGACAAGCATATGGCTTGAGTCCCAGGTTCTTGCTTCTGTAATCTTGCTTGTTAAATCATAAACCAGCTTCAAGTTTGAACAAGTTTTGTGTGGTGATTGCATCTTTATCATTACGCTTTATTTTTTCTAAAACTTTTAACTGGGAAGATGACATATGCATACACATTTTGTTTTAGTTTTATCATCTTTATAAAAAATTAACAAACTCCCATAAAATGTTCCCATTTTTTTTTTGTCATTTATGTAGACAACTATAGGAAGTAAACTGAATAAAATTGGTCTCACATGCAAAGGGGCCAGCTGTCTCAGCCTTATTGGCAAATGGAGCTATTTTAAATCTTTTTTATTCTGAATTATTTTATTTCATTTTGTAACGTTTTGTGATCTGAATTATTGTTAATCTGTTTAGTTACCTATAGGGATGAGTATATAGATTTCTTTTTAATATGTCGAGTCAACTATGTTTATTTTTATCTATATACTAAAAACCAAAAATTATTACTATTAATACCAATAATTACTCATTTTTATGGTAATGGTTCACTTGCCCTGTATAGTTTTTTGCTTGGTTTATGTTTTGTAAACAGAATACATAAATTATGGTATGGGCATTGAAATAAAATAACCAATTAGCTGGATTTCTAAAAATATTAAAGGGAATTCCCTGACTAAGATCTTTTAGAACAGAGCACACTCTATGTGGTTTTTTTCCCCCGACATCAAATAAGATTGAACTGAGGATATGGGCATCTATAATCTGAAGCTAGTAAAGTTTGTAGTTGTCTTACCCACTACTGAAAAAATGGATGATAGATTTTGAATCCTGTAGCTTGAGTTATGGAATTATGAAGTCTATCTCTGATCTAGATTGATGATCAAACTTTAACATGTAAAGATTATTTGAGAAATGTTTTTCTTTAATACAGTACTTTGTGCCAGTTAGAAATAATAGGACTTAAGTTGGAAAAACTGCAATTGTTATTAATTGGATGCTTTTAACTGAGAGGAAAAATTTATTAATTCTGTTTGCTTCTGATAATTCCTCACATTTATTTCTTAACACCTTTCAATTTGGGTCACTGGTCTCTTGCCCAATACCTGTTTTTCTGCATGACTCCTAAGATTGTTTCCTCACCTTTTACCCTTTCATTGGCAATAATTTTGGTGTAAGTTCAGAAACATGGCCAGATTTGTTATATACTGTCCTCATCTTGAATTCTTTACTGCCCCGAGAGGCTTACCATCAAGTGCTTTTAAGGACTTCTTTCACTGTGCAGCAGTGGTGTGATAGAAACCTGAGTCAGTGTTACAGCCCTAGTTTAATTTTATTCACTGCATCATAGCTCTTCTGTATTGGTATAAATAATTGGCAGTTCACTGTTTTGGTATATTTGGTATATTGAGAGGGATAGATGTTTTGTCAGTAATCCTATAATACTAGAAAAAAAGTAAATCACAGTGCTATGATAGTTCATGGAAAGGAGAGGCCATATCCAGTTAAAGCAGAGTTTCTCAGCATTCTGGGATCTTTGCTGTTTGGGGCTTTCCTGTGCATTGTCAGAATTTTAGCAGCCTCTCCGGCTTTCACCCACTAGATGCCAGTAGCATTTCCCTTCTCCCTCCCATTGTAACAACAAGAGTATCTTCCGAAATTGCTAAATGTCCCCTGGTTGGGGGCAAGATCACCCCTGATTGAGAACCACCAAGTTAAATGAATTGGGGAGCAATAGCATTTGAATCAGGCCTTGAAGAATGAGTAGGACTTAAGGGGATGACAGTGTTGCTAGGAGGATTTCCAAACAGAAAGAATGCCAAGGAGAGCATAATAATGTCCTGAAATATTCTATAAAATCCCTGAAAGGAAGCAGGGAAGTACAGTAAAGTTTATCTCTTAAATATCTCTTAAGCGTGGTATACCCTTTTGGAAAATAGATGATTTTTCAAGGATTTCTATGTGTCGGTTCAGTATTGATGGAAAGTTAATATACAGAGTGAAAACTGGGAAAAATAGGTGTTCTTCATTATAGTTTGTAAGATCCTGCAAAATTTTATACCATTTTTCTCACTGTATTATGGAATAGATTCTCCCAACTAGAGTAAATGGTATGTAAGAGTACCACACACCAGGAAGCAAACTGGAAGAACAAAGATCATTATTTATGTCAGCTCCACTTCATTATTTATGTCAGCCTGGAGAAAAAAGGGAGATTCTTGAGTAGACTAGCACATCATTTCACATGGCAGCGGAATGCCTGGGATGTTAACAAAGGCTCCTGAAAGGCTGAACCGTCTATGAATGTCATTTTAGTGTAGCTGGACTTAGTATTTCTAAATATGATACAATTGATTAGCATTTTCAAGATAAAAAATAAAAATCTATAATCAGAATTGTTTCTAATCTTTTTTCCAGCTTTTCATTAGGTATGGTATGCTGGGGATTTAGCAAATGTGACAGGAAAATCCTCAAAATTAACCCCCTTTGTGCACTTCAGAATTTCCTATTCAAGTTAAATATCAATCATCATTAAAACACTGGGGTTGAATTATGTTTTAGAAGTTATGGTTTTATTAGATACTTCCTTTTTTTCTTCCCCATTTTGTGCATCATAATTTTTTCCCCTTTTTGTGGGGAAAAGGGCTTATTTACAATACTCACTGTCATCCAGTTCACCTGGTTTAGTCAATGTGTAGTGAAGGACTTGAATGGAGGAAGAAGAGTGTTTTGGGGGGGAGGGTATTATGTATAATAAAAGCCCACAGTGAACTTAGGGAAGAAGGGAACTACAAAGCTACTTTGTCTTTTTGCTACCCCTAATTCTCTCAGACCTTCACTGACCTCCACAATATTCATGGTTTGAGACAGTTCAGAGTGAACAGGTGCCTAGTTAGACCTGCTCTGGGTGTGGATGTGTCTGGTCATTAGAATGCCTCTTTGTATATCTGCTTCCTCTTTAATTGCTTCCTTTTAACCTAAAGATTAGGTTTTTATTGTAGAATGAAATGCACATGAGCCATTCTGTTTTACTTCATTACCTCTCTGGCTTAGAATGAACGAACCATCAGTAGAATTAATAAAAATTGCATCATGGAGTTGGAGAATTACCACTGCAGAAGTGTTCTAGCCATACTATAGGAAAGATTCTCTTCCATAGGAGTAGACTTCTCAGTGGAAGTCTATAATTTTCAAAAGATAGTAAGAGCAAGTTAAGTCCTTTCAGCTGCTGGAAAAACTAATCCAATCAAAAACATTCTCTAATTAGCCATCGTTTAGGAATATCAGATTTGGAAAAAGCACTTTAGAGTTGAAGGGGGCAGTATCTTACCTGGGTGACTTGAAAGCTAGCAGCTGGAATCAGATCACTGGGCTCATATTACTGTTACTATCACTGGACATTGTCATACTATTTGAGATCTCAGAATTGAACTTATTAATTTAAATTTTTGGAGATTTTAAGTCTGAGACATAAGAAAAATAGCTAATACTTTCCTTTCCACTGTTGGTTCACTATAAACATTTAGTGTGCTTGCTTTTCTTCAAGTATGGTTCCATCGCTATTCAAGAATTGTGTGCCGTAGGTTCAACTTTGATTCTCCGATGAGTGACAGTGAGCACTTTTAATGACCTAGTCCTCCCACTGCCCTTCCAATAAGCTTCATGAGTATTATGCAAATTAGGATAGAGAAATGAAAAAAGATATTTAGCAAAAATATAAGCTTTATCAGAATTCAGTCTGCTGTTTTGCTAATGTAACTGGCTTATGAAAATGCTGAATGAAAAATGTGAATTTTTAATAAAATTCATTTTATTAAATCCCCAGAATATTATATATCTAAAACTAGAAAAAAATTAAAAATGATTATGATATGGTAAGTCCAGTTAAGCTAAAAAGACATCATAAACTGTTAATCTTTTCAGGAGCCTTCGTTACCCTCCCAGGCATTCTGCTGCCAAGTGAAATGATGTATAATGATCTTTGTTCTTTCAGTTCTGTGTTTGTCTTGTATACTATTTACCTCACTTGGGAGACACTATTTCATAACTTCCTGAGCAAAATATTTGGACCATTTGTTGTAGTTTATACTCTGCAATATTATATTAGAAAAAAATGAAACCAAACAGTCAAGCAAGAATTTGAGTGAAGATTTCTTGGTGTCTTGCTGGACACTCAAGAGTAAGGACAAGGATAACTTTAAAGCAGCGAGTTATACTTTTGCAACATGTCTAGATGTCATATCCTTTGAGTTAAAAAAGTACTAATTTGACCGGTTGCCTTTAAAGCTTCTAGGATTTTTTTTTACTTTTTTGGCGTTGCTGTTGAGACAGAGCCCCATGCTATACCCTGAGAAGAGGGCTGTGGCATCATAGCTCACTGCAACCTCAGACTTGGGCTGGGGGCATCCTATTGCCACAGCTTCCCGAAGCTGCTGGGATTGTAGGCACTCACTGTGGTACCTGGTAGAGGTTTTCGTGTTTTTTAATGAGTTGGGGTCTTGCTGTCCCTCAAACAAGGCCGAAACTCCTGAGCTCAAGCAATCCTCCCTCCTCAGCCTCCCAGTGCCGGGATTACAGGCATTAGCCACCCCAGCCAGCTACAATTTTTTTTTTTAAATAAATGAAAATGTTAGTACACTGAAAATTTTGCTGTCACTGTGGAGCAAGAATATTCACATTTTGCATTCTGTGAAATCCTAATCTAAAAGAGCCTGTTGTTTTTGCTTAATGCAAGCTTTTGCTTCAAGATTTATTACTGCAGAGAATTATAATTTATTACTCTCTAAAGTAGCAAGTACCAATACTTTGTTTAAAGGTATGGCTAACATTAATAGTGTTGAATCTGACTCAGGGTTTATTTATATCTCTTGATTTCACCAAAGAATTGTCATCCTGTGGAATATGGATGGACCAAATGTTAACCAGGTTTTTAGAAGGTGGAAGGTGATGAATATGTCACCTTTTATTTAATATAGATTATGGTTAGTAAGATGCTTTGTATTAGTAATGTTTCTTTTGGCTAGGAAAAATATCTGCTTTCTTTTTTTTTTTTTTGGTTGCAGCCATCATTGTTGTTTGGCTGGTCCGGGCTGGATTTGAACTCGCCAGCTCAGGTGTACGTGGCTGGCACCTTAGCCCGTTGAGCCACAGGCACCAAGCCTGCTTTCTTAATTTGATTTCAAAGAATGCTTGAACTACTAAATCTTCACATGTTACAAGTGTTCAATATTTAAGAAACAATCATATTTGAAAATCCTAAGCTTTTTATAATTTATTTTTAAATTTATTGTATTTTAAATAAAATAATTTGTTTTTAAATTTATAGCAAAATTATTAATTCAGGTTGAGTGAAGTCTAATTTGAATACTAAAAAGTCTTCATAAGGAATTGTATATGTAATGAAATACTGTTTAAATAAGTATAGAAATTTCAATTAGGGTAAAAGAATATAAAGGTCCTTAGTCTGGATATCAAAGATACAATTCTGGTCTTCTAGAAATGTACAGAATAATTGGGAAATGAAAAATTTATAACAACCCTTTAAGGAAAGTATTTTCATCCTTTTTTCAATGATGAGGAAACTGTACTTAAGCTTAAATGACCAGTGTCTTAACAACTTTAATGCAAAAAAGGTCTTAATTTTAATTGTAAAAGATGTGTATATAATCATTTTTAAAGAGGTAGACTTTTGTTTTAATGTGTTTAGTTGATAGAATTTCAATAACTATGAGCAGAGTGATGTTCTTTAATAGTAATTGTTTTATGATAGAACGGCTAATAAAGTATTCACTCAGGGTCTTTGAACACTTATAAAAGTGTAGCTGTCAAGTGAAATTAAAATTGTGCATTTATAAACATTGATAGAACCCATAGATGATCTTAAACTGGTTTTACTTGGCATTGTTTCATAGTTGCTGTTCTTTGTTTCTGACTTTGTGATAACATTTTTTATCTTCCACGTTAAAAAACAAGTACAGTTCCCTCCCCTAGAAGCTATTTGGTGATTCAGCACAGTTGAAGGACATTGTGCTTGTCAGAATGATAGATTCTCCCCACACCAGTATTAACTGGAAGGGCGGAAATCTATCAGCTGTAAGAGCAGAGACTAAGGAATCCCAATCACAAGAGAGGTTCCTGTGGTAGGAAGGATGCCCCCAAAAAGGGCAGAGCAGAGTAAGAACGATGAACTGCTCAGGGTACCTAGTAGGTACTCAATATCTAGACCTTGAGGGAATCACATTTTCTTATTTTAAATTCCCAAAAGACTAAATTTAGAAAAAGTCTAGTAAACTTTCAATTAAGTCATAATTAATATGCAATTAATTCCAATACCATTTCCAGTTAAAATATGAAGAGATAAAGTTCAAAGTAGAGGGAACATTTGCCATAACTTTTATATTGCAAGATCATTTAAACCAGTAAGAACCTTATAAGTATAATACAAGTATAAAATGTAATAATATTATAAAAATAAACTAGAGTGGCTACACACACACATAATACATTATATACAATGCACCATTACTGTGTTTCTAATTCTTTTTTTGTTTGTTTGGTTTTTGTGTGTGTGTGTGTGGTTTTTGGCCAGGGCTAGGTTTGAACCTGCCACCTCCAGCATATGGGACCAGTGCCCTACTCCTTTGAGCCACAAATGCCTCCCTGTGTTTCTAATTCTTAAGGACTTTGGGGGGCTACAGAAAATTACCTTTTTATTTAAACTAACAGTGAAATTCTACCTTAAGATCATTATCATGTTAACATTTCCATGTGTATATAGATATTTTGTCAGTGTTCTCTCTTAAGCCATAATCTATATTTCTACATTTTTATGACATTTTTATCTTAATTGCAGATAAAACTCAGAGGAAATTTGCACAGATGCTGCTTTGGAGAACTTTACAACCTGGGTTGCAGAACTGAGCCTTGGTAAACCTGTCTCTATTACAGCATGTTGCCATACATCTAATTAAGTGCATAAGGTCTTTGGCCTTCAAGATCCATCGACCTTAAACAGAAATGCTTAGCACGTTTACCATATGTTTAAAATCCTTTCTTTATGAATCAGTCCTTTTATAGCTTTCTAAGTTCTTATTGATGGCTAATATGCAAGGGTTAATTTTTAATATTTTAATTGATTTCTTTAATCAGTTTCTCAACTTGTATTTATTAAATACTCAAACTCAGTATTACCTACTCAATGCCTTTTAAAAGAAAGTTATAATGGAGAAAAAATTGAGCCTTAAACAAATGGTTACTTCTGTATATTACCTCGTACCAGTGCTTCATCCTATTTGTAAAATCTTTCTCCTTTAAGTGGTTGGTTAATACTTTGAGACTTTGTTTACGTGTGGCAGTGTTGTAAAAAGAAACTAAAGATCACATTTTACCTGTACGGATGGGATATCCCTTTTCTTCAAGTGCAGTTTGTGATATGTTTTTGTAATTAACGTGTTCTGAAAGTTACAATTCATATTTGAAATTGACTGTAGAGCATTTAGGTGAAGAGTTTAGCATTCAATTCCATTAGGTTTTCACATGTGTTAATCTCATTTACCACATTGAATTGCAGCAGTAACATTTTCCTTTCTGTGAAGTTCTAAATTTAGTTATGACCTATTTAGCAATGCCTTTGAAAAGGGATATTGTATCCATGGTAAATTAATTGTATACTTAAACAGAGATAGCTCAGCTTTGCCTATCAGGCTTGTAATTGACATCTAGTAGACTTCTGCACATGTAAAATTGAATTCAAATAAAATCATATACACTTTCTAGTTCTTAATATTTGTCTTTCTAAATAATAGTTTAAAGCAATATTTGTTAAAGTTTTCTTGCACTATCACAATTGCTTTTTAGTTATTTCTCAAGAAGCATGTTTGTAGTAGAGACAAAAATCCGTAACAGGAGGAAGAATAGCGCCAAGTCTCTGGGCTATTTCTTATTTTTGCAAATGTGCTTTCTAATAGCCATTGCCTTCCATGTTGTTTACCTAATCAGCACATTTTGTCTGAATACTTGAACATTTTAACAGTAACACAGGTATAGAAACAGAAATGGAACTTATAAAAAGTAATCTTTTGGTTCAGTTTTAACACCTTGACAATGAGCGCTTTTTCTAGCAATGATTTTTAAATTGTGTAAGTTTGACAGTATTTTATTGTTGGGTTTTTATTTGGTTTTATTTGTGTGCTTATAATTTGCAGAAGTTAGTAACTGCAGCTCACCTACTGCACCAAAGTTCTCGATTTTAGGAGCCCAGCTTTAGTCATTTGAACATGTTTCTAAATAAAACAAAATAAAAAACCAAAACTATACTTTTGATCTATAATAATAGCTCAATAACTTTGTCAAGGAAAGCTCTAATATATGCAGTGATGATTTATGGAAGGGTGTGGCAATTTTAAATTTATATTGTGTGTGATGTTCAAATAAAGAGATATCTACATTCATGTGATTTATTGGTCAGCATGGCCATTAATTATTGAGTAGAAATTGATTAAACTTTGATTTCCTTTTTTAAAATGGTGTAGCATTTGATTCCTAATCAAACTCCTTTGCAGTGAACTCTTGTACTTAAATTTTGAATTTTATGGTGAGATTGTAAGGGTAGAGGCAATTGAAACATTGTTCCTTACTTATTTATACATTGCTTGAAATAAACAATTTAAGTTTGCACTTTAATACCAAACTTAAAACCAAACACTTATTTCAAAGTAGGTTAAGTGATCATGGTTCATCTTTATTAGTCTTGTGAAATTATAAAGGAATCAAATAATTCATGATGATTTAAATTTTCTGCAGTTTATGAATTTTTTTATATAGTACTTCTTTCCTCTGGATAGTGTTCTCTCTCTTTTCCCCTCTCCCTGTCCTCTCTCCCTTTTTTCTTCCCTCTTCCCCATTCCCCTCCCCCCATACCTCTCTCCTTCTCTCCCTCTCTGTCAAAATTACAGAGGTCATTGTTATTGACCTCAGCAGCAAATTTAACTTGAATTCACTTAAGATTATAGGAATCAGGGGAAAGTGATTTTAAAGGTGGTTTCTCCAGCACATTTTAAGAAAAGGGACCAAAAGTTATTTTAGCTTCCTCAATAGATTGCATGTTGCTTATTAGGATAATAAATTAATATTAAATGCAATATATGTCTTGTCTTTACTATGGCATCTGTTTAGGAGTTGTTCAAATCACTGCAGTAGGGCTCTGGAAATAAAATCATGTAACCTATTATGGATCTAATGTACTGTAACTTTATCAGTGAAAGGTAAAATCTCAAATAACAAGTACAAACATTGAACAATTACCTATAAAGATTTGTAAAAGTAAAATTTTTCCAATAGATTTCATTCTTGTCATTTTGTAAGACAACCCTGCAATCCACCTGTTTGTAACTTTTTTAATAAAATTAGACGTCTGTATTACTGAGGTTGGTTTCTCTGGTTATTTGGTGTATTGCTTCATGTTCTGGATCTTTTAACTTATAAATCTTTCTCACAACTGAAAATCATTACTTTTTAATCAAAATGATGATATGTATTGAAACTATATGTTTAAACAGAAGTTAAACATTTGCTCACTTATTTCTTTAGTCACCATTCTGCCATATTTGGGGAACTGAGATATATACCCTAAAATGTAATATATGATCAATTTGAATAGTTCAGAAGTAAAATATAAGTAAAAAAATTATAAATAATGGGTGAAAAAAGAGTTTGACTCATCTGCAGAAAATGGCCCACTACAAATTTGATGGCTGGGAATTGTTGATGTATAAAATATTTCAGACAATATTAAGCAATATAATTAAATTTTGAAATGCCAAATTAAGAAAATCCAACACAGTTATCACTTTTATCCAGTGAAAGGCTTTTTCAGTCACTTTAATAAACTTCCCTAAGTCAGTATTTTTTTTAATTTCAGATTAATATGAGGACTATTATCAGATATACTATCAGATTAATATATCAGAATATATGATTAGGTTACATTGTCTTCATTTCTAAGGTAAAGTCCTAATCGTAGTTGAGTCCATCACCCAGAAAGTGTACTATATACCCGTGCATAGTTTCTGTTGGGTGGGAACTTGCCTAACCCTCTCCTCCATACCCACTTCTCTCAATTGTTGTTAATCTACTAGTTTCAAATTAGTCTTGAGTACAGGTGATGCTTGTTTTTCTATACTTGTTTTCTGCCATACTTAGGACAGTATTTTCCAAATTCATCCAGGTTTTTCAAAAAGATACAGAATCTGTGTTGAGTACCTCGGATGCTCTCTTTTCCATTCTTATGATACTTTACTTAAGAGGATGTTCTCCGAATCCATCCAGGTAAATAAGAAAGATGTGAAGATTCCATCTTTATGGCTGAATAGTATTTCATGGTGTACATATACCACAGTTCATCCATTTGTGAGTTGACAGGCCCAATACTAATGTGAAACTAGTAGATGAACAACTACATGCCCACACCAAAGAAAAAGAAATTCAAGAAGGGCAGGAGGATGGAGAAGCATTGGTAAGCACTCACGTAACAGGCACAATGTAGGGGTATATGGCACACTTCCTGGGTGAAGGGCTCTACTACAACTTTGATTTTACCTAACAAATGCAAACAATGTAACCTAATTATATATACTCTTATATCAATATAAAATTAAAAAATATATATCCATCTTTTTATGGCTGAATCTAACTCAATATTTTTAAATGGTTAAAGTGAACAGATTTTTAAAATCAATGTTTTTTAAACCTATAATCTTTTCTTTGAAGTTGGAAAGATCTGTCTGTTCAAATGCATGGGGACTGCATGTAAAAATTATTTGTAAATCAATGGGTAGGTTTTTATCGCTTTCATAACATAGAAAATACCTTATTGGTTTTCAGTTGGGCTCCAGATACCTGGTAATAAGCTATATTAGATGTTGTCTTTGTAGTACAAAAACCCTTTTCTACAATGAAGACACTTAATGTTTTCAGGGCCTTTCCCCTAAGGGCCTTTCTCCTGAAGGAGTGGCATCTTTTTATCCAGTAAATCAACATATTTAACCAAGTGAATAACTGAGAGAGAGGGTGGAAAGGAGCCAAATCAGCATTCAATGTCAGTGGAGGACTTGGTCACAGCCAGCCAGACTACCTTTATCTTCTCCCCATTGGCTTCTTCACACCATTCTTATCCTTGAAGAAGAATCATCTAGTCTTCATATTCCTCCAGGTTATAGCATTTTAGGGTCAAGATCCAAGGCTGTAAAAATAAGATTTCTCATTCAGATTTAAAACAATCAGTTTTCCGAATAGGCTCCTGCTTTTACATATACAGATATTTATCTCATTTGAACTTTACTGCTAGCTAGTGTTTTACATTTTATTGTCCCCATTTTATTGTTGATAAAACCAAGGCTCCAAGTTGTGACTTACATTCATAAAGGCAAAGTAAAATGATTAAAATGTTGAGATAGTTTCTTTTTTAGAAGATTACAAATTTACCAGTAGGTAGAGTTAGATGGGTACTATTAAAATTAATAAAGCTCATGGAAACAAGATAAAAGACATATAACAAGAAATAACTTCTAAGTCAATGTGATAATCCATATGTAGCATAACATTATTGGTCCTTTTTAGAGGTAATGTGTATGTTATATTCTAAGAGTTTATGTAGGACGTAAGTTATTTTCATTATTTTCCAAAGCTATTTTTCTTTAGAAGGGCAGTGTCTTAAACCAGGGATTTGGTAGCCTTTGGCTACCAGGCAGAATCCAGCCCAGTTAGCAGTGCCAAAATAACTCGTTAGATTTAGCAGCTGTATCCTGAATCAATTGCAAAGCTCAGCTGCACCCTTTTCCTACCTAAACTTATAGTTCAAATGTAGGACCAGAAGTGCAGCTAATCCCAGACGCATACTTTGTCACCAAAGAGCCATGCTTATAGGCATTTTTCTCCATGGCCCAGGTACCCCACTCCCAAACTCAATGGTGCTGCCACTGTGTTATAATTTATGAGATTTTCCCAAAGACTGTGAGCTTTCTGAAGGTAGGAACTTTGCCTAAGTTACCTCTTCAGCTTCAGGAAATATTTTATGAAATTATAGTTACAGAATCAGTAAGGCAGATGAGTGTTTGCACTTGAGGAAAGCCTAACCTTGCCAATTCCTGCTGGTGTTTTTCATTTATAGCTTTTAATGTGGGAAATGCATTATCTCCCCCCCCATCTTCCTTCATGCTTTGCAACATTAAATTATTTTTCATTCATTTTGCTTTTGGGTTTTGTTTATAATAGTTGTTTCTAAAGTCAGTTCTAAGGAAAATGTATATGGAAGAGAGTACATTCAGGCACACAGTGAATATGGACTGTAGGGCCTTTAGTCTAAGACTAAATTCTCTAAGTCTCTAGGAACACGAATACAATCATAAAAGGGTGTTTGCCCCCCATATCTGGGTTTCTAGTAGGTTCTGGAGCTTATGTAGACTTGTTCCTACTTCATTCTTAGACAAGTCAGAGAAATGTCCATATGGAGACATCTCAAACATTTCTCCTTTAATGAAGCAATAACTCCTGTGCTCTCATCTTCTCCCCACCAAAACTTCAGGTGATCCCCTATCTATCTCCCTACAGTCAATTCCTCTACCTGTCCTTTATCCCTGTCCCATTCCCACATCATACCTATAAACTAACTTGTATCCCATGTAACCAAACTACCTTGACCCCGCCCTTTTTTCTATATGAATCATGAGTATAAAGCTATTGGAAGTAAGATTAGTTTTGCTCTGCTTCAATCAAGCCCCAAGACTCAGTCTCCACCTCTATTGACAGAAATAATTGGAGATATTTACAGGTTGCCCTTAGAACAACCAAAGATTATCCTCAAAATATCAGCCCTATGTATGTGCTTCAACATCAGTGATCTGTGCAGTCTGCCATGTAACTGGAGACTCCCAGATGCCCCAGAAGGCCCTCTAGGAATTGGCTACAGCAGCTCTACATACTTTCCTAATGGTGCTGCAAGCCCCAGGGGATACCCTGGGCTTAGTAGTTTGAACCTCCTACTAGCTTCTCTAAGCTTAAAAATTTGGGGCAGGCAGTCAGTGGGGGTTAAAGCCCTGCTAAACTTTTCTTGGAGCTTGAAAGTGGACAGGTATTAAATCTAAAGTTGAGAAATAGAGGGATTCCTGAGGTTCTGAGCCTTCAATTAATACCAGTTTAGGAGTTCATTGTTCCTTCATTTAAGAGGGGTTTCCAGGAAGCCCCGAGACCAGTGTATGCAATTTTTTTCCAGTTTCCAGTGCTTCCTCTTTTGGACACATGTGTGGCTATCCTTAGAAAAATCCTGGCTGAAGTGTAGATATTATGCCATACCCCCAAGATATCTCTGAGAAGGTTTTTGGTCCTTTGCTCAGGCCCCAAAATATGCAGAAGTGAATGGAACAGGTGGATATTTAAAAGGCAGACACAGGGTTTACCATGCTGCTTGATGGCTAGCTGAGTCTGTGGTGGGTGCTTGAGTCCGTCTAGTAGCTATGGCATGGAATATGAAGCCTTTGATCTCTAACTCACAAGAAGCCTGAGCTACAAACCTTTTGCTCTCCAGCTGGCTACAGAAAATAGTTGCAGTGCCCTGGCAATGGAAACCTGGCCCACAAAACAGTGACTTCCCTTTGACAGTAAATAGTTGCTTGGTGAGGAGGATGACTAAGTATGTGCCAGGCATAGTGCTGTGAGCTGAGTTTATAAGAGGAATAAGATAGGCCCCATCCACTGGTGGGTCTTACATTCTCACCTGGGAGACAGACATGCAAACAATAGTTGCAAGGCAATAGCACGTTCTAATATCATTGTGTACAATATGCTAGGTTACTCAGAGAAGGGAAGGGATTTGTTCCCCCTTTAGGAGTGAGGGGAAGGCCAGAGTAACTTGCCTTGGTTGATTCTTGAAGGTTAAGGAGAAATTTGTAGTAAGGACATTTCAGACTGACATTGGAAGAGGATTATGAGAAAAGGCATGGAGTCCTGAGTGTGCCTGGCAGGCTTGGGAGACCTTGAGTTAGCAGGGTTAGCAAGGGGGCCAGCTGGAATAAGAGAGATGGGAGATGAAGCTAGAAAGCAATGTAGGCTGGAGCTTGAGGGTCTTGCATGCCACACTGAATATTTGAGGCTTTCTTCTGGAAGCAGGGTTTTAGAAAGATACCAAAGTGGAGAACAGATTGGAGGGGGTTTTCCTGGGGTGGGGAGATCGGTAAGGTGACCACTGCAATCACATAAATGAGAAAGCACAAAAGTCTTAATAGGACATGATCAAGGAGAGTAAAGAGACAGTGATAAATTATAGTGGCCTAACATATGAACTTAAGTGATGAATCTGATTTTATCATATTCTTCAGCTTAAAAATCTCACATGACTCTCCAGGATCCAACTTGACCCCCCTCTCCAACCTGATCTTTTCTTTTGCTTCTCATAACCCAAGCTCTAGTCCCACTGACCCCAAATCTCTTAATGGTTCCTGAATAAGTCTCCTACTCATCACATTTCCATGCCTTTGCATAAGCTATCCTCATCACATGCAATGCCCTCTCCCCAACTTCTTCCCTCTAGGGAACTCTTACTCATCCTCTTAACTCATACCTCATCTCTGTGGATCCCTGATTTCTCTCTCGTTCCCTGCTGGAAGTGAGATATTCATTCCCATTTTTTTCTCTCTCTCTCCTCTTCCCCTACTCCACCCTCTTGTCCCTTCCTCTTTCCTTCCCTCCCTCTTTCCCTCTTTTTCTCCTTCCCTCCCTCTCTCCCAACTTCCAGCTTGGGTAGCACCCAGTGAATACTTACTACATTATTTCAAAATTACCTATTTACGTGTCTGTTGCCCACATAAGGCAATCAGCTTCTCTCGGTAGAGAAATGCACTTATTTTTACCTATCACAGCATTGGATACAAGGAAGAGTTCAATAAACACTGAGTGATCAAATGAATTTTGGTGGTAGAACTGACAGGACTTGATGTGATTATTGGCTATGATAAAGAGAGGGGGAGTATAAAGTAAATAGTTTGGGGTTTGGATAACCTGGACAGTCCTAAATAATTTGGCTTCTAAATAGGTTTTTATGCTTCCCCTCTTGAATTCTGATCCTTTCTTTACAATGCAGCCAGAGTGATCTGTTACAAATATATATACTATATAATCCTGATTCTCTCCTATTGCATGATTCTCCCCCACACACACCATGGCTCTTCATCACTATCAGGCTTGGTCTAAACTCCCTAGCATGACCAGCCCTTGCTTACTTGTTTATCCTTGTTTTCCATGACTTCTGCCCTCACATCTTCCCCTTGAATATCACATGGCTTTGTAATTTTTTGCATACACTCTCAAGCCTTTGCTCATTGTCTTTTTTCCTTCTGAAACCACCTTCCTCTTCTTTTCCTCTTTCCTACTTATGCACTGAAATTGCTTGTCTTTCTCTTTTTTTTCTAGATGGTAAACTCTGAAAGGGAAAGGATCATGTCTCATTTGCTGGTTATCTTAGTACTTAGCACAAAGAGGATGATCAATAAAAATCTGCTGAACTAAACTCAGTTGGTGGAGGATGATACTATTAGTAGACCTTCATACTGCAGAAGGGGTTGTTGGGATAGTTGGGGAGTGGGGAATGCAGAACTGCATGTTCCAGGTATGGTGGGCAGTTTCTGCTATTATCTCCGGAGATAAGCCTCTGTCTTCTACCCATTCATCGAGTGGCCTTCTTAAAGCAGATCCAAACACTGTTTCTATTTAAGCAGGGTGGATGTCAGCCTCTCAACAGTACCAAGTCCACACTAAATGCTGAAATGTCAGCCAAGCCAAATTTCTAGTCCTCACTGCCTCTAGTTGGCTCTGTGCCTGAAGATGGGTATTGGAATATGATGTTAAAGACTTGTTTCCTTCCATCAGCTTCAAGTGGGGTTGTAGCCAAAGTCAACCCAAGCTAATATCAGGCTTTCTTATTCCTGCAACCTTTACAAATTATATGGGTAGAATTCTAGTCCTCCTTTCCTTTCCCCTTGCCATCCATCAAATCAAGATGCTTCCTAGTCTATTACTGAATGAGCATTTTTCCATCTTTTATGTAGATGTGCACATCAGGGCTGAAGTATCTTTCATTGATGTAAACAAAATTCAGGGCTTCAACTTCCTATTAAGGTTTCCATGGAGATATTAGAAACAAATATATCCACTGCCTTTGGCAAATAATTCAGGTTCTGATATGTTTGTTCATTTGTTATTAGAAAATAATACATAGCAGTGTTATTAATCTCAATGTAGAGATCACTCACCCTGTAAAGGACAGACATTCTATAGTAGGTGTCTGCACTGTCTAGCATGGTACTTCATCCTATTGTGTATTATTTTCTGAATGTGTCTCATTAAGAGATCCAGTGATGTACATTATAGAAATATACCACAAACAAGACAAGGTAGCTGCTACTAAAAGACCTTTGATTCAAAGAACAGGACTTCTGAATGCCTGCATTTGTGCACTCAGCTCAATCAGGGTGTTCATCCACATCTCATACCAGGATAACGTATACTATACAACCCTCGAATAGTATGTTTGTTTATGTTAGAGTTTATTAAGATACTAAAAGTTAGCATGAAAAAGGAAAAGCCATTTCTCTCTGCTCCAAATCTCATGTTCTTTGGGGTATTCTAAAACAGGTACATTAGAGATAATTTTTTATTCTGATTCTGTCGTACTTGGTGAAGGCATATTAATTACTTTGTGTCCTCTCTCTTTGATGATCTAGTAAAACGAAGTCACATGGCCTCAAGGTCAAATCAATCAATGTACTTCCGGAAACCAATTTTCTGATCATCTCTATTTTCAAATTATTTGAAAAAAGGAGAGTAATGAGATGCACAAACCGTAGCCTTGACATTCATGGAAATATACTACAAAGCTATAGCAGTTAAACCAGTGTGATACAACTGTTATGAATAAGCAGATCAGTGAAACACAGGAATCATCCCCCCAAAGCTCACTTGTTCATGTAACTTTATAAGAATGTATTAAAATATGTGGGAAAGTCATAAATTATACAACAAATGAATTATTGTCCACTAAAGGAAAAAGCCATGCCTTTAAAGAATGAAAGTTAGTTTTACTCAGAAGTCTTACTTACTGGGCCTATAACCCAAAGACAATTCAGTCAGACTGCTCCAGCCTAGTATTTCAGCCCACTGCTTATATGTAGGTGGTTAAGTTCACATCAGACTTGCTCAGAAGTTACATTAAAGCTGAATCACACCAAGGTTTGGGTATAAGAATAAATCGGGTTATAGATTACAGAGGCATAATCACTAACCCTGTCAGATGTTATCTCTTGCGTAAGAAAAGGCAAAGATTAAGGTCATTTATCTTTTAAGGACTTTAGTGACTCAGGCAAGAGACATTGGGGGGCCATGGCCACGTGTCCTATTCTGTTTTGCATTCAAAGCATCTTTATGGACAGTTGCACATTGTCCCAGAGTCAAGGCCTTTGTGAAATTATGTTGGCAAGCAGAAATGAGCAAACGTGGCTTCTTACTTTTGCTGCTTTATCTCACACTATTTTGGCAGCCACTTTCTTAGTGTGTCATCTCACAACACGTATCAGTATAGGATCCAGAAGGATCTAAAAAAGGAATGTGAAAAACTAAAGAACCGTAGAAACAAAATTAAAAGAACTATTCATCACATTTCCTAATGAGAAAAAAACTTTTTAAGTTTAAAAGCAATGAAGGAAATAACAAAAGATAAAATTTTTAGATTTAACTAGATTTTTAAAATTTGGAAAAAATTACAACAAATACGATAAATCAGGGATTAATAATAATATATATTTTAAAATGCATATCGTTTGAGGAAAAAAAACTTAAATCTCCAAGAGAAAACTTAACAAAGAAAAAAATTGTAGGAAAAAATATGGTTACATACAAAATGTGTTTAGGGCTGGGTGTGGTGGTTCACACCTATAATTCCAGCACTTTGGTAGGCCAAGGCAGGAAGATTGCTTGAAGCCAGGGGTCTGAGACCAGCCTGGGCAACAGAGCAAGACCCTGTCTCAAAAAAAAAAAAAAAGTATTCAAGCTTAACTGGTAACAAAAATATGCAAATAAAACAACAGAGAAATATACTTTTAT
>CAUYRH010170697.1:0-34460 GCA_963574655.1 Perodicticus potto | reverse complement strand
TGTAGTCCCAGCTACTTGGGAGGCGGAGGCAAGAGACTCGCTTGAGCCCAGGAATTGGAGGTTGCTGTGAGCTGTGATGCCATAGCACTCTATCCAGGGTGACAGCTTGAGGCTCTGTCTCAAAAAAAAAAAAAAAAAATAAGATTTGAAGGGAAGATCGTGAGTTTAGTTGGGTCATGTTAGGTGTGCGATGGTTGTGAGGCCTCCATGTGTGGATGTCTAGTAGGTTTCTTTTTTTTTTTTTTTTTATTGTTGGGGATTCATTGAGGGTACAAGAAACCATGTTACACTGGTTGCATTTGTCGTTCTACGTATTAAGAGTGAGTTCTCTTATCGAGTAATATTCTCCTGTGTGGATATACCGTGTTTTGGACTCATACCATAGTCTGTGTCTCCGTTCACTTGTTGATGAGCATTTGGCTGCTGTGTACATTCACAAGTCCCTTCGTGGGCATATGTTTGTATTTCTCCTGTGTAGATATCCAGGGGTGGATTATTTTATTACATAACATTTGTTTAACTTTGTTAGAACTACAGAACTATTTTCCAAAGCAGCTGCTTCATTTTACATTCCCTGTGGTATAGGAGAGTCCTGGTTTCTCCACACGGTCACCCACACTCGCTATCACGTGACCTTGACTTTTAAAGACTCTAGGACTCCTCTCGTCTCAGTTTGTCTGACTGTTTTCTCATGGTTCACGTAACTTAGCCTCCTGTTCCTTACATTTCATATAAATCTGAAGTTGTCAGGAAGTGTGGATTTTATCGAATAGTACACTTCCACATACTTCTTTAGATTACACCTAAATCTCAACAAAAACTGCACATACACAGCGAACCGCCCCCCCCCCCCACGTGGAGGATCTTTGGGAAACATTTCGTTGTGGCCAGCCTATTACTATATTGCCCTCACTGTAGCCTATATTTCTAGCTGCCTGTGGAATAGATTCCCTGTTTTCCTGTGAACAGCTAGAATTTACATAAAAACTAAGATCAACATTGCCATCAAATATTTACCTACTAACAATTTGCCCATCTCCAACGATACCTGTTATTTGTGGGTTTTTTCCCTCTCTCTCTTCATAACCAAATTATTCTGATATCTTGTTGCTCTGGATGCATCATATATATTTCTGCAGTTGTTACCTTATGCCCAGCCTCCATCACCCTGGGGTTATTTCAGTTATCTTTTCATTCTCTAGCTCCTACTGCCCTTTATACAGAGCTCTCCTTCCTTAAATGCAGTAAACTCATAGCTACTGAAATAATTCCTGCCAGACACATTCCTTATTTTATGGCATCCCCCTCACAAACCTTTTCATGTTTCCTTATGTGTGCTTTAACCAACACTCCAGAGGTCTCGAAGGCCCAGGTCATGGACAACCCACTCTAGCTAAGCAAGTCTGTGCACCATCTCCAGGGACCAGCTGAGCCCACCTGAGATGGACGGCAGTGCCCTTCCTGGGCCTCCCGGGTTCGTTCCCCAACTTGCCTTTAGTTAAAAACCCTTTCTCTATCAAATCTAAGGTTGTTTCTTACTTAGTTTTTTCTCGTCAGTTATGTCCTCTGCCTTTATGCACTAATAATTATGTTGCTTTATAAAAATTTCCTTGCCTCTACGTCTTGGTACCCATAGCACAGTGGTTGTGGTGCTGGCCACCTGCACCAAGGGTGACAGGTTCAAACCTGGCCAGCTAAACAACGATGAGTGCAACAAAGTAGCCAGGCATTGTGGCAGGTGCCTGTAGTCCCAGCTATGTGGGAGGTTGAGGCAAGAGAATCGCTTAAGCCCAAGAGTTGGAGGTTGCTGTGAGCTGTGACGCCAGGCACTCTACAAAGGGTGACATAGTGAGACTGTCTCAAAAAAAATTTTTTTTCTTGCCTCTACTGTGTTTATGAAAACAGTTTTCACCTCCCAAAGAGCCCAGAGTTGTGAAGAGCTGCATTCTGCCGTCCCTTCCCGTCCAGAGCATTCCCTGCTGCAGTGTCCTGGGCACAGCCTGCTGCCATGCCCACCTCCTTGTTCCAGAACCTTTCCCTACACCGTGAGACCCACTGCTGGATGCTCTGTGACCCCCACTCCCTGCCTCACCTGTCATCTGTGAGGGCTTCTCACAACTCAGCCACAGAGTTCGAACTTGATGAGTGAGAGTCTTCCATTCTTAGATGGTTAGTGATTATCTTAAGAGGTCTTATCAAAGATTTTTGTTCATAGACTCTACTTTTTAGGACAATCACAGATTTATAGAAAATTTGAGACAATGTACAAAGGGTCCCAATATACCACATACCCAGTGTCCTCTTTTATTAACAGCCTCTGTTGATACACTATAATTGTTGCAGTTAATGAACCAACATTGTTACACTGTTACTAGCTCACATCCATCCTCACTCAGATTTCCTTAGTTTTTATCTAGTGTCGTTTTCCTGTCATATCCCTTTTAGAACACCACATTACATTTAGTTGTCACATCTCAGGCTCCTCTTGGCTGAGGCAATTTCTGAAGTTCCTTGTTTTTGGTGACCTTGACAGTTTTGAGGAGTACTGGTCAGGCTTTTTGTAGCATATCCCACTATTGGGAGTTCAGTAATGTTTTCTATGATAAGACTGAGGTAATAAGTTATTGGGAGGAAGACCACAGACGTGACGTGATCCCATGATAGGCAGTGTCAAGGTTACGTACTAGCAGCAGGATTTATGACTGGGAATGTTAACCTTGCTCACCTGGCTGAGGTAGTCAGCTTTGTCAACTTTCTCCACTGTAGTTCCTCATTTTCTCCCCTTCCCTTGCTGTACTTTTTTGGAAGTGGTCACTCTGCAGCCCGCACCTAGGTAGTGGGATTTATGTTCCACCTCCCTGGGAACACAGTATCTACATAAGTTATTAGGAATTCTGTATGGAAGATTTTCCTGTTCATTTGTTATTCAGCCATTTATTTGTATCAGTATAGACTCACAGATATAATTTGATATTCTGAGTTATAATTTAACATAGTGCCTTGTTTATTTTGTTTTGTCTGTAATGTTCCAGTTTGGGGTACTGGGAGCTCCCTCAGTTGGCTCCTGTGCTGCTCTGTGTACCCCTTTGTGTGTGTGTGTGTTGAGTAAGTCCTGCCTTTCTCCCACTGCAAGACGCTCCAGGCTCATCCTGTGTTTTTCCTGCCCCAGTTCTAGACTCGGTTGTTTCTCCAAGGAGCCCTGTTTCCTTTTATTGGGGAATGGTATTAGAAACCAAGATCTGGGTAGAAGTGCAATTGCCGCTGCTGGGGTTTTATTTCTTTAAAGCAGTGGTTCTCAACCAGTGGGTCACGACCCACAGGAACTGTATTCAAGGGCCTCGGCATTAGGAAGGTTGAGAACCACTGCTTTAAAGGGTCTTTTCAGCTGGCGCAGAACAGAATTAGATGTGTGTATATTAATCCACATTTATACATATCTTTAGAAATATTTTCATATGTGGCCATTAAGTTAAACATGAATTCATACTGATGTTTCCAAATTTAATGTTATCACATGGGTGAGTCTAGCCTCCTCCCCTTGCTTATCTTTAAATTCCCAAAGTGAAAAACCTGGCTCCTGCCGTCCACAGCCGTTTACTTCATTGTTCATCTCCAATACTTACGTGTAGCGGTATCGGAACTGTTAACCCTGTGAGGCCCAGCTTTTATCAACCAGAGCTGTAGTCCGCCACCCCCGGGCTGTGGACCGATACCGTCCGTGGCCTGTTAGGAACCAAGCTGCATAGTAGGAGGTGAGTGGCCAGCAAGCCCACGAAGCTTCATGTGTATTTACAGCCACCCACCATCGCTACTGTCACCCCGGACCTCTGTCCCCCGTCACATCAGCAGCAGCATTGGGTTCTCACAGGACTGTGAAGCCCAGCGTGAACTCTGCATGTGAGGATCTGGGGCACAGGCTCATTCTGAGGACTTACTGCCTGATATGTGAGGTGGAGCTGAGACGGTCATGCAGCTGGGGAGCAGAGACACATCTTCATTAGCGGGGAGGTTGGAGTGCACAGGGGCCGTAATAAATCTGTGGCTTGCAGACTCACATCAAAACCACCTCCTCCCTCCGCCCGTGGTAAAATTGTCTCCCAGGAAACCTGCCCCTGGTGTCAAAAAGGTCGAACTAGAGTGCAGTGCGCTCGTGCACTTCCTTCTCCGGTCGTCTTTCTTCCCCATTTCCAAAGTCACTTAGGTCAGTGCCTTTTCCTCCTGCTCTGCTCAGTGAGTTGGTTTCATGTGTTTAAATTGAGTTACATTCTCTTGTCACATTCTGTATTTTTTTCTTGAAATCCCACGACCTTCTAATTTAAAAAAAATTGCCTACATTGAGGTTCACTGTTTATGTTGTCAAGTTCTGTAGGTTTGGGCAAATGTATGCTCTCACGTACCCACCATTACAATATCATACAGAATAGTTTTACTGTTCCAAAAATCCATGTGTAGAACCTACTCTTTGTTTTCCTCTTTTCTCCCAAACCCATGGGAACCACTGATCATTTTATTGTGTCTATATTTGAATGTGTTGTAACTGGGAACATATAGTATATAGCTGTATATTGGTTCCTTTCACTCAGCAATAGGCGTTTAAGCTTCCACAAAGTCTTTCTATGGCTTGGCAGTGCATTTTTTAATCAGTGAATAATATTCTTTTATATGAAGGTACCATAGTTTGTTTATCCGTTCACCTATTAAGGAACGTCTTGGTTGCTTCCAGTTTGGGACAATTATGACTAAAGCTATTGTAAACATTTTCATGCAGGTTTTTTGTGTGAACCACAAGTTTTAAAATCAGTTGTGTAAATACCTAGGAGTGCTCTTACTAGATCCTGTGATAAGACTATGTTTAGTTTTATAAGAACTGCCGTTTACCTTCCCAGGTGGCTTTATCGTTTTGCATTTCCACCAGCAGTGAAAGAGAGATTCTGTTGCTTTTCATCCTCACCAGTGAGGATGAAATTGTCAGTTTTTTTTTTTTAATTTTAGGGATTATAGTAGGCAGGTAACTATATCATGCATTTTTCTATTACCCTAAAATATATAACTCAGTACACACTGGGGTCTCAATCTTTAATTCTGAGAACCATCTCCCCATTCCTTGTCATTAGTTTGTGTTCAAAACATAAAAAATAATATTTATGTAAGCCTAAGTAAAAATAATTAAAAGATAAATTTTCCCTTTTCCATTAGCAAAAGTTATTCAATCAATTTATCATTCAATGATGGGGCTAGTTTTCACATAGGAAAGATAAAAATAGAAATCATGACAGGTTTTTGAGAATGTTTTCAATAAACATGGTTCACTCAAATGGCTTGTGTAAATAATCGTGAACAGCAATCTGAAAATGAAACATTCAATTTGCAAGTGACCCCTGTAGTGACTGCACGAGTGGCTTTCTGTGGACAGTCCTGCATACCAAGATCAGGATCAGGGCTTCCGCCCCCTGGAATCCGCATTATTGTCAAATTAGTGCCGTCCCTCTGCGCCACTCTCCACCCTATGTTTGTAGATAGTAATGTACAATTAAAGCATTAGTTCCAATACAGTTATCAAAAAAGGTTAAATTTTTTCCAGGGCGCACTGGGGACAGAATTTGAGTATTTTGTAAAACTGGGAGACCTGTGGTTGCTGAGGCTTGATACAGAGAACAAAGGCAAGAAGTAACCTACATAATTAGTAATGTGTCCACAACTTTGCTCACAACCTCTTTGAGAATCATTCTAAAGATCACTAAATTAGTGGGAAAGATTGCTCCCCTGCCTGGAGCATGTCGCTTGAATAAATTTGCTTCTGCCATTCAAGTTCCTGTGGGCATGGGTCTGCCCAGACCAGACTGGGTTTAATTTGCGTAAACATAAAATCTGTTCGCTGGTTTCGAGGAAGACCACATAAACTGAAACATTTAGTCTGACCTTAGCTGAAATTCTTCTTCCCCTTCTGTTGTTGATGAGTTGTGTTAGCTTTGTGTGATGTGTTGTTTGAAGAATGTCTGAATCTCCCCATTAATGTTGTTTTGATATAGTCCCTTTTTATCAGTATGTGCTTGATGGCTAAGGAAGTAGCCAATTAATTATACAAATACCTCCTTTAGTTCTGTGGAGAATACGAAGCAAGCAGGGAAAAGAAAAGAGACAATTATCTGAACCGTTGTGACTGTTTTGTAAAGGTAAATGGATTGTAATTATGCCAGGCTTCAGGCTTTGTTACTGTATTTGACATGATTTGCTGGAAAGGTATCCTTTCGTTTGGAAGATAGATTGTCCTTGTAATGTATACAGGGGTGAACCCGGCTGAAATCCGTCTCCTGCCTGCTCTGCTCCCCATCACCATTTCTAAAGCACCCTACCCTCCTGGCAGTGTCCCAAGGGAAGGTGTTTCCATGGTAACCTCAATGGAGGCAGTCAGCTGATGTCTGGCACCGCCTGTGCTGGTGAGCGCTAGACATTTCTCCTCCCTGTAGCCTTTAAACTATATTTATCAGTCCCTCTTAAATGGAAATTATATAATCCCTTCGTGTCAGACCCTGAGTGTCTTTCAGGTTTATTAACTTATTTAGGTAATAAATTTACCTTCCTAATTAATTCTCTGCAGGTCCTAGGAGCTATATTATTTTTTGAACATCTTGTGCAAATGTTTGTATTTCTGCCTCTTATAACAAAGAGAGTTGCTTAGCAAAATTAGTGGGAAACCTCTGTTCTTAGAAAAAGAAAGTCTACATTAGAGAGAAATTTAGAAAAATGCAGACGTTAAGGTTTCACTTTAATTTTTTGAGAATTTTTTCATATTCTATTGGCTTTGGCAATGAAATGATCTTTCCCCTCTTACAATTTTTTAAGCACTCAATAATTTTATTATTGGATTTGTGAGCCACTTGTTTTTAAAATACTTTCAAGAAATGTGACACCTAAGGCATGTTCTCTCTCTCTCTCTTTTGTATTAATAAGAGAAAAAGAAGTCAGAATTTCCATGTTCCCTATTGACGGCTTGCCTGACATGTGTTCCGAAGTAAATACCTTTTGTTATACTGGTTAGAAACCACTACTTATGCCAAACAGTTCTAAGCAAACTGATTTCTTTTTTCATTTTTTTTCTTTACAGTGCTTGTATCTGACCAATAAGCAGACCAGTTTATATTGTCAAAAGTTATTGCTATCCTGGGCAACATAGGGAGACCACATCTCTACAGAAAATTTAAAAATTATCTGGGATGGCCAGATGCCACCTGTAGTCTTAGCTATTCAGGAGGCTGAGGTGGTAGAATCGCTTGAGCCCAGGTAGCTATGATTGCACCACTGTAGCCTAGACAATAGAGCAAAACCTTGACTCTTAAATAAATAAATAAATAAAATAAAAAATATTGGTGCTTTCGGGCACAAAGTAGAATCTATTTTCATCACTACTATACTGTATTTGAAAATGACCATTAACATTATTATACTTGAAAATTCAATTTCAAATGTAAAAGTTGCATCAAAGCAACAATCATGAGGGTCAATTTATAACTTCTTTAAAAAGCTATCTTCATAGAGAAACACAAAGCCTTTGAAGAACTAAATACAAGCAACTTAGTACAATGCGACCTCATTTATCCAGCAGTCAGACTGCTAAAGGAAAGATCCTTTTAAAACAAAGCCCTATACAAAACCTCGACATTTGCAGAAATATAGTGTCACTAAGCTGAGCCAATAACAGGCTTCCTTTTACACAGCTGCCTCAGCATAAGCGTTTCTAAGCACCTCCTGTCGCGCACTTGGCTGCAGGAGCAGCGTGAGCAGACATCACGCAGTCTTTGCCCAGGAGGCCTTCAGAACCAAGGTGGGGCAGGGACACCCCAGTCGCCCACTACCTGCTGCCTCCCTATGGCAAAAACACATAAAACTAAAATCCTCTTTTAAAAAGAAAGAAATAAAAGAACTAACGTTTGTTGCATGTCTTCAGCTAAACATTTCGTAGGTGATTTTGTCATACTTTCCTACAGTCATTATGGGAATCCCATGCAGGAAATAAGCATCATTTTATAAATGAAGACACCTATTCTTGAGAAGTTGGTCACTAGTGCAGGGTTTCAGTTACAGGTTTTTCTGACCTCAAAGCCCAAAGTAGTCACAAAATTAGGCATCCTCTGGCTTAATTGCCAACATAGTTCTCTTTCTCTCCCTATTTTTCTTTATTTATATAAGTCTGTCTTTTATTAATATTCCTTTATACAATATTTAATCTCCACTTTTTGAGGGTAAGTGACTGATAGGCCTGCAGGAATCAGAATAATCAAGATGAGAGTTTGTAGTGTGGTAGCCCTGTTCTGCGTATCAAGGTATAGTAGTCCGTTAGGTATGAAAAAGTTTATTTCGTTTCTGTTGGGGTATGGGCAGCACCTCTGAGCATAGCTGTTTCTCTGGATGACACTACTGTCTTTTCAAAGAAGAACAATGTAAGAAAAGGTTCTGGGGTCTCAGGAAGGCCATAAAAAATGCAGTGCTTTTATTGCTAACCTGATAATTAGGGGGTTTGTAGTTGATTTTATTTAGTTTCCACTTTTAAAGTCAAATCAGATGTTAGTAGATTCTATCTCAAGGCTTCTCAGCTTTAGCTGCACATTGGAATAGCCTGGAGGGTTTTTAAATTTCTGATATCCAGACCAATGACACCAAATCTCTGCAGGTGGACCCAGGCATCACCATGTCCTAAACCGCCCATTGATTGCACTCTCCAGCCAGGGATGAGAACCACTGATCTGAGTATTCTCTTTCCCCAAGTTATTCACTGACTATTTCTTGAAAACATTTGTTAAAAGTTGGACTTGCCCCAGAATTCAGTTCTGCCTTTATATTTTTGTTCTCACTTATGTGTATATGAGAACACCCAAATTCCTGTGTTGAAACCCTAACCCCCAACGGTGATAGTATTAGGAGGTGGGGCTTTGGGGAGGGTTCCACCCTAAGAGGATTAGTGACCTTAAACAAGAGGCCCCAGGGAGACCCTCACGCTTCCTACTGTGTGAAGACACAATAAGAAGCTAGCAGCCCACAGCCTGGAGGAGGCCTCTGGCATCCTGCTGACACCCTCGTTTTGGACGTCTAGCTTCCAGAACTGTAAGGAATAAATTTCTGTTGTTTCTTAGTCACCCAGTCTATGGTATTTTGTTACAGCAGCCTGAATGACTACAAAGAGGGAGATGAAGGCCAGGTGTGATGGCTTATGCCCGTAATCCTAGCACTCTAGGAAGGCATGGCAGAAGGATTTCCTAAGGTGAAGAGTTCAAGATCAG
Source organism: Perodicticus potto (assembly GCA_963574655.1). Classification (NCBI taxonomy): domain Eukaryota; kingdom Metazoa; phylum Chordata; class Mammalia; order Primates; family Lorisidae; genus Perodicticus; species Perodicticus potto. The sequence goes on along the minus strand of CAUYRH010170697.1, from coordinate 25,185 downwards.
CCTGAGGAAAAGCTAGACCCCCCATCTCTACTAAAAAAGTAGAAAAAACTAGCCAGGCGTGATGGCACATGCCTGTGTCCCAGCTACTCAGGAGGCTGAGGCAGGAGGATCGCTTGAGCACAGGAGTTTGAGGTTGCTGTAAGCTGTGATGACACCATATTACTCTATCCTGGGTGACAGAGCAAGACTCAAAAAAAAGGAGGGAAAAGATGAGCGTAAACTTGGCATAGTGCTTTTAATGTCTGAGTGGGATGTGGCCACCTGGCTGATCCCGTCCCTGACTTCACTCCCCCTCAGTCCCTTTCATTCCTCCTTCCTCCCCCTCAGTTTTGGTTGGAAAGATTATCTCTAGAGTTATATTTTCTATTAGATATAAATATGTAATTTAAGAAAAAAATCTAAATATATATATTTCAAGTCTTAAAGGGAGGGGGAGATGGAGAGAGAGTGTTTTTTTCTTTCTAGAAAGCCTCATGATCTCATAATTCATATCAAAAATTAAACCTTTTTTAAGTTGCTGACCATGATGCGATGTTTGAGAACAGTCATAATATTAAAATTTTCCTCAAACAAGAGTAGTAAAAGATTGGAAAACTCACCTTATCTTTGATGATTTTCACCCTTTCTCATGGACATCTGCATGTATTGTCTTACTTGACAGATTCTGGTACATCCCACCACCAGCCGCTGGCAAGTGCCCAACCCTGGCCCTGCACTTGTAAGCATTGAATGCCTGAGTCCATTTGTTTGTTATTGGTTGAGGTCCACAACAAACTTGCTTTACACGGAATTGTTGTGATGAAGTTCATTGCTACAAGGAGAATCTGGTTTCCTAATGTAACAGACATTAGGAGGATTTCTTTGGGGGATTATATCTAAATGGAGACCTCTTTACTCTGGGCTGTGGAGAGGGGCGTTTCTCTCTGGAGCAAGTACAGTTGACAAGTTCAGGGTCCTCTCTCCTGACTTGGCTGAATCACTCCTCTGGCTCCTGTGGAGGGAGCAGTCATTCTGCTTCTAAGGAGCCACCTGTGACACTTGCCCCACTCACTGCTCTCCTATGCCCTTCCCTCTCCATCTCATAATTTCACAAAGCTGGTTAAGTTATAAAAGTATCTTATTTTGCAATTAAAGATCATTACCCTATAAATGGCAAAAGTCAAAAGAGAAATCATCATCCAGTGGGGCTGGCAGCAGAGGTGTGAGGGTACAGGGAAGCATACGGTGGCTGTTGAATTCATGCCCCGTGTTGACAGCAGCACCCACCTCCGTAGATTGTTGATGCCGGAAGTGATGTCCATGAAATGAGCCTGAAATTCTGTATGTGCCCTCACTGGTTACTCTCTGTTCCTGATTTTCATCCTGCCTGGGGTGTTTTTCTCCCCGATGACTGAATTTCTTCCTCACATCATTTAGCCTCTGCTCAAATGTAACCTCAATGATACCCCCAACTCCATCCCACCCGCTCACTGTCTTTACACAAATACATTATTCCTCCTCTTGGGCCTCCTTCCTACCAGTTGCATTATACAGTTGGTTGCAGTCCAGCTCCCCCAAGCCCTATTAAAACATAGACTGCATGAGAGGAGGGCCAAGGATGCCTTGTTCCCGTAACACTGCCTGCCATACTGTAGGTGCTCAATAAGTGGTGTTGATGGATGGGGGGGAGGTCAAGACTGGAGACAGGGCTTGGCACCTATAGTTCAGTGGTTGGGGCACCAACCACACACACTGGAGCTGACGGGTACAAATCCGGCCCTGGCCTGCTAAACAACAATGACAACTACAACAACAACAACAAAAATAGTCAGGCATTGTGGCGGGTGCCTGTAGTCCCAGCTGCCTGGGAGGCAAGAGAATAGCTTAAGTCCAATAGTTTGAGGTTACTGTGAGCTGTGGCACTCTACGGAGGGTCTCAAAAAAAAAAAAAACTGGAGACAGGAGAACAGTTAGGAGGCTGCGACTGTTAACCCGTTAAGAAATTATAAGGGGCTAAACTCAAGCAAGGAAGGAAATGAGGGGAAAGGGCCACATTCAAGAGCTTATTGTGATAGAACAATAAGCCTTGGTGGTGCTGGTGACTCTCCAAGATGGGAAATGTAAGGACAGAAGCAGGGGTGCAATAGGAGAGTGTAGGAATAAGTCCCGTCTTAAGCGGGTCTCATTTGAGGTGAGCCCCATAGACAGCCCACCATCTGGAGAGCAGTCCAGGATGGAGACTGTCTTCATTCAGGCCTTTAGAACAAGATAACACAGACTGAGTGGCTTACATGAGAGGAATTTATTTCTTACAGTACTGGAGTCTGGGAAGTTTAAGATCAGGGTGCCAGCCAGCACAGTTGGGTCCTGGTAAGGGCCGTCATCCTAGTTCACAGATGGCTGCCATCTTCTTACTGTGTCCTCACGTGAAATCAAGCTCTCTCCTATCTCACCTAACAAGGGCACTAATCCCAGGAAGAGGGCGCCATCCTTATGACCTAGTCATCTCCCAAAGGCCCCATCGCCAAATCCCATAACGTTGAGGATTAGGGCTTCATCGTCTGAATTTTTGGAGGTGACTGACATTTGCCCATAGCAGAGACCTACATCGGAAAGCCATTAATGGGTGGTAGCTGAAACTATAAGAGTAGACAGAACCATGGGAGTAGGGTTAAGGACAGAAAGGGGAAATTACCTGTAAGGTAACCAGTGAGAACAGGGCTGTTAAGGCTGTGGTTAATTAAAGGTGGACTTGACTAAAGAGGAACACAGCTTTGATTCACCCATTCCTTGTCTCTCATCATCTTCTCATCAAGTAAATTTTGATCATCCATTACTACCAGGTACCAGGGCAGTAAAGATGAGAAGACGCACATCTGCTTGTTGTTTAGTGGGTGAGGGAAATACAGAAATTGTCACAGTGCAACTTGTTAAATGCTAAAGCAAAGGAGAGGTTGGAAAGAAGTGCTACAGGAGGGCCCAGAAGATGGTAACAATGGCTTTCTTTTTCTTTTTCTTTTTTTTTTTTTTTTTTTTTTTTTTGAGACAGAGTTCTACCCTGTGCCCTGAGCAGAGTGCAGTGGCATCATAGCTCACTACAACCTCAGACTTGGGCTGTGAGCATCCTGCTGCCTCCGTCTCCAAAGCCACTGGGATTAAGGCACTCACTGCAGCGCCCAGCTGCGTTTTTCAATTTTTTTCATGAGTTGGGGTTTCACTCTTGGCTCAGACAAGCCTCAAACTCCTGAGCTCAAGAAATCCTCCCGCCTCAGCCTCCCACAGTGCTGGGATTACAGGCATGAGCCACCACACCCGGCGTAACAATGGCTTTTTAAGATAAGGAAGGATATCAGGGGCTCATACATACAGGTCAAACATCCTTAATCCAAAATCCAAAATGCTCCGAAATCCAAAACTTTTTGAGTACTGAACACCACAGGCGGAGAATTTCACACTTTATCCCGTGTAATGAATGGGTTGCAGTCAAATAACAGGAGCACAACGCACTTTATTCAGTATATATAAGATATATGTGAAACATAAGTGGATGTCGTGTTTAGATTGGGTCCCATCCCCAAGATCACTCGTTATGTAGGTGAAGATACCCCAAAATCTGGAAACATCTGAATCAGTTCTGGTCTCAGACATTTCAGATAAGGGATACTCACTCAACCTGTATTTGCAAACACTTGTGCATTTTTGCACTGAGCGCTTGGGCTCTTTCAAATTCCTGAATGGGTGTGTGCCCCACTGCTATTGACACTGCAGGAACAGCTTTTCTTTTCTTTTCTTTTTTTTTTTTTTTTTGAGACAGAGCTTCAAGCTGTCACCCTGGATAGAGTGCTGTAGCATCACAGCTCACAGCAATCTCTAATTCCTGGGCTCAAGCGAGTCTCCTGCCTCCGCCTCCCAAGTAGCTGGGACCACAGGCGCCCGCCACAACACCCGGCCATTTTTTGGTTGCAGCCGGTCATTGTTGTTTGGCGGGCCCGGGCTGGACTCGAACCCTCCAGCTCAGGTGTACGTGGCTGGCACCTTAGCCCGTTGAGCCACAGGCGCCGAGCCGGCAACAGCTTTTCAATGCCAGGATGAGGTTTGTTTTTTAGGAAGCTAATGCTGACATCATTACAAATATGTACTGAAATGGGAAGAGGCTGGTGAAATAAGTACAATTTTAGGGTCTCTTGGAAAATAATCTCAACAGATACATTGGCACCAGAAGTGGAGAGAAGCAATAAGACGTGAGAGGTTTCTGAGTTATTCTTAATTAAATTTAACACTTTTTGGACAATTTTCTATACACCAGGCACTACTTCTATTTCCAACGTGTGCTGAGATAATATTTTCATCCTTGTGAGGTAGGTAATACTTTCATCCTTTTAAGGTGAAGAAACAGAGGCACAGGGTGTTGACAGGATTTACCTGAGGATATAAAGGCAGTAAGAGCAAGCCAGGGTTGGAGCTTGAATGGAGAGCGGATGAGCTGGGGGAGAGCGGGGAGCTCTCCTGGACCTGGGAGGTGGCGTGGCTGGTGGGGCTGTATTGAAAGCCCTGAGAAGGAAGAGTTCCGGAAGGGAAGTGTGATGAGTGTGATTTTGTCCAGGTCAAATGTGTGGTCCCAGGGAACCCCCATTTGTGCTTTCCCTAGACAAGCAGAATCTAGAGCTCCAGAAAAAGCTCTAAGCTCAATATTCATGTTTAAGAATTATCGGTATTTTTAAAGGAGAAATTTGCAGTCTCTTCTTCCCAAACACGGTTCCTGTTGTCCACCTCTGTGATGTCTGCCTCCTGGCTCCTCTGCTGTGTTGTGAACTCCCTAAGGTGAAGCCCACATTTTCTAATTTGTTTACCTCACCCAGAGATAATGAGGAGCCCCCCCACCCCACGTGTAAGCAGAGGCTGAGTAAAGTGCCTAGTTTCCCCGCCCTCCTGGAGGTTTTGAAATGCCTCTCATACTCCCCACAAGCATGGTGTCAACAGAGGCCAAGTTGGGGGCCTGGACTTCCACTCCCACCCAGCAGTAAAACATTAGCACCCCGCTTCTTCTCCTGGCCCCTTTGTAGCAGAGGCCTGTTGAAACAGAGATTTAAATCAAATCCGAGTCTCTTAACCCATGACCTAAAATGACCAGGATGCAGTAGAAAATCATGATACCTAAATTATGGGGAGATGCTAGTGTGTACAAATTCAATTTGTTGACAAATACAGGGTAAGCAAATACAAATACAGCTTTAAAATACAATAAAAAGCTGACAAATACAGCTTAAAATAATGAGCAAATAATCATTTCGCATTGAGAGGGTTAGTAATTTGTAAGGTAAAAAAATACATATCAATTAAAATCCCAGTAACGAAAGCAACTTAATTAAGTTGGTATTTTAAGAGAGAGAAAAAAATAAATTTAAAATGGGTAAAATAGAACTTGATTCAATTAGTAAAACAATTAGCTTTCTAAAATAATAATTTGATTATCTGGGACCCAATTATTTCATAGTTTTACCTAAATCAATGGTTATCTGTGATTAGAGTCACTTGGGGAGTTGTTAAAATCTGCAGATCCCAGCCCAATCTCAGCACAATTGTACCAGGATCTTACCCAGGATTCTATAAATAAATATGCAGCCATTGTTGAAAGCCGTTGGCCCAAATGAACCATAATCAGAATATGAGTGGGAGGATTTTCACACCTTTGAATAGCCAAACTGGGTGTGACAGGGCTAGTGCACTAAATTTAGTACGCTCTTTTCCAAGGAGTGCCCTCTTGGGCTATTCATCTCGCTTTATGTATCCTCATGATGAATCTGAGTATCTGGTTCCTCAGCCCACAACAATAAATCTAAAGCAGTAATTAAAAGGAAGTCAATCTCTTACAAGCAGGGATATTGATAGTTGCAATATATGAAAACTTAAAATACAAGAAGACTCACAGGAGATTTAGTTCAAATCCACACTACACGGTCTGGTATTAAAACCTTGTGGAAGTGATTTCTCAAGCTATTTCCTCAGAGTTTGGAGGAATTAAAATTCAATTTTTCACGAAACCTGAAGTTCAAATTGCACAACAAACCCAGGGACTCAAACTGCTGGGAACTCTAGGAGACAGACTTCCAGCTGGCCTGAGATTTTTAGCAAAAAGATGAGTTACCCATTTGGCCGATACTCATGAACTAGTAGTTCTAACCACCTTTCTAGTATGGAATTTGAAAATTTTAGTCTAAATATGAAAAAGACAAATTTGCTTGCTACAAATGAAGTCCTTGCAACAAAAGGAAGCAAATTGCCCAAGCATTTGAGTTAACAGGGGTAGGAGGAGACAGGTGCGGTGGCTCATCCCTGTAATCCCAGCACTCTGGGAGGCCGAGGCAGGTGGATCATCTGAGCTCAGGAGTTCAAGAGCAGCCTGAGCAAGAGCAAGACCCTGTCTCTAAAAAATAGCCAGGCGTTGTGGCAAGCACCTGTAGCCCCAGCTCCTAGGGAGGCTGAGGCAAGAGGATCATTTGAGCCCAAGAGTTTGAAGTTCTGTGAGGTGTGAAACCACAGCACTGTACTGAGGGTGACAAAGTGAGACTCTGTCTCAAAAAGAGAAAAAAAGCCGGGGCAGGTATAGCTTCCCATGTGCCACCCTCTAGAAGAATTTGCATTTCATTTTAAGTATAAAGTTGATTTGTGATGAGAACATTATGTAGGTTGTAAGTTTTCTTCTGGGGTGCCCTTGATCCCTGTCAGTGTGCGGAACGTTTGGAAGAAATTGAAGTTGAGTATGGAGACAGATACGCTCTTTATTCAGCACAGCGAGCTGGATTGATGCTGGAAACACTGCAGAGTGTTATTGAGTACTTTCATCAAGCTGTTAAAATCACGGGTTGAGAGCATTTGTCAATCAAGGATATAAACTTAGTCCCTTAATCAGTTGATTACAATTATTTTCATTGACCTGAAAAATATTATCAATAGTACAAAGCTTATAACAGGCACTTGTGTATAAATGCGATTATGCCGGTTATAAAACAGCATAGTTTATAAAATAGGTTTTCTTTCACCGTTAAAATGTCATGGTTCACACATGCTGGTATGATTTTTGGAGCATATGGTCCGAAGGTGTGGTCATATGAATTCCAGTGGCCTGATGGTACATCTGTTTTAAAACATACCTACTAATCAGTGTTCCCCACAGTAACTCTGAATCCCTTAGAAATTAAAATGATGGTTTTATTCTGCTTAATGAAGCTGGAAAACATTTATAAAATACAGTATTTTTAAAAATGTTCATCCTACATGTTAAAATAACAAAAAAATTGTTGAAAGGGATATTTGTAAATTAACTCCTAGTTATCCTAAATTGAACATTTGTCCCTTGATGCATGTACAAAATTAAGATTTCTCCATGTTATGGTCACGGAACCTTAGGTCAGAAATTCAGAAAAAACAAAGCAGATGGCTTGTCTCTACTCTACTGTCTCTGAGGCCGAGCAGGGATGACTTGCCTATGGGAAAGTAGGCATCTTAACCATTCCCAAGGGGCTGGAATCACGTGGAGGTTCATTCTGTCTGATGACTGGCACCCAGCCAGGAGGGGCATGGTGACCAGGACTGCTGACTGAGAGCCTTCTGAGGACTCTTAGAGATGCATGGCCTCCTCCCGACATTCTAGCCTCGGGGACACTAAGCTTCTGACGAGATGGCTTAGGAATCAAAGCTTAATATCTCATTGAACAAAGAAGAAGCTACATCAACTTTTATAAGCTAGCCTCACAAGTCACACAGCCTCAACTCTGTTGCATTTTATTGATTAAAAGCAAGTTATATGTTCAGTCCAGATCCAAGGGAAGGGAACATAGACCCCCATCTTTCAACAGGAGAAATGTCAAAGAATTTGCAAACATGTTTTAAATCTTCTACAGTCTGCCCCCTGGTTAAAGATTACTTTCATCCCCTCATGGTATCAGGTTCAAGGTTGAACTTCTAAAAAAAAAAGAGAGAGAAAAGGCTCGGCGCCTGTGGCTCAACGGGCTAAGGCGCCAGCCACGTATACCTGAGCTGGCAGGTTCAAATCCAGCCCCGGGCCTGCCAAACAACAATGACGGCTGCAACCAAAAAATGGCCGGGCATTGTGGCAGGCGCCTGTAGTCCCAGCTACTTGGGAGGCAGAGGCAGGAGACTCGCTTTAGCCCAGAAATTGGAGGTTGCTGTGAGTTGTGATGCCACGACACTCTATCCAGGATGACAGCTTGAGGCTCTGTCTCAAAAAAAAAAAAGGTTGAACTTCTATCCAGGTGCAATTCCTTCAGTCAGAAGACCTGTGAACTAAAAGGACATGTTGTCCACCCTGTACCCAATATGTAGTGGTGATGCAGGGATGGGATGTCTACAGCAGATTCTCCTATTCAGAGATGGGGTAAGCAGGAGGCACCAGTGTCCCTGACCATCTGGGTTTGCAACTCAGCTTTCTTAGTCTGCTTCTTGCCCACAAAGGGTTAAGGGTCCAGAAGCCTCTTTGCATTTTATAGTGTCTCCGTCCCTTTCAATCCAATCTGAGATCTTCAGTCCAATCTTTTGAAGTCTCCTGGGTTCACTGTGCACCAATTTATATTCTTCTCCATTAGACAAAAGCCATAGTCACAAATCTCTGCAGAAGAAGTTCTCCCATACCTCAGCCTCCTTGTGCACTGTAGTGGGGCAAAGCCCTCGGTACTCTTGGGAGCCCCATGGTTTAATGGAGAGAATGTGTAAGGCATGCCCTGAAGATTTTTAGAGAGCCTTTAGTCTCTCTGGAAGATTATATGAAGCAATCAATGCCTTAGATCTTTCTGAGGTTTTAACAAAAGATCTTACAATCCCATTCTGGATTTCATCCATTGCCCTGAAACCATTTCTTAATTTGAGAATCATTTGCCATATGGAGAAGCAGGGAATACAAAATAGTTTTATTTTCAAGCTCAGTAATTGCAGGCTTTTTAAATATGTCTTCTAAATTTTACATGAAAGCTGAACCATCTCTATCAAGATCATCTTTCTTTCTCATGTATTTTCATTGATAGTGCAAAGAAGCCAGATGGCATTTTCTGTATTCTATCTAGAAATCTCCTTATCTAGATCATCACATTTGTTAGCTGCATTTTCTATTCTCTACTTTCCCATAGGCAAGTGTTGTCAAATTTTCTGCTTCTTCGTAACAAGGGTCTCTTTCCTCCAGCTTGAAATAATATTTTCCTTACTTTCCCCAAATCCTCACTGACCCTCTCTTGAAAGCCTGTCATGGTTCCACCAGCAATCTCCCCCAGGCCCTCCCAGCTTCCACCCACTTCCCAAAGCCAGTCCAAGAGCCATTATGGATTACAAGAACACCCCGCTCCTCATTCCAAATCTTTATCCTAGCTGCTATTGCTGTGTAACAAACCACCCAAATTCAGTGGAGTAAAACAACCACTATCTTACTATGTTCAGGGATTCTGTGAGTCAAGAATTTGGAAAAGGGACAATGAGACCAGTTTTCCTCTGCTCCAGATTGTCTCTGTCTTCAGTGGAAAGAGTCATGGTCTGGGGGTTACTCAATAACTGAGGGCTGGGACCCCCGGAACCCTCCTATACTTACTTGCCTGGCACCAGGGCTGCTGACTAGAACATCTGCAGGTGACCTGTCTCTAAGAGACTCGGCTTCCTGACAGCATGGCCCTCAGGACAGCCAGCCTGCTAGCATCGTGCTCTGGACACATGCACTTGGTGGGTCAAGCGATGGTTGTTTGTAAAGAGATGAACTCTCAGTTATGCCAAACCATGCATTATTTCCTGATGAACCCACAGAGATTTATAGCTAGTTAAGGCAAGGAGTAAGGGGAAAGCAAGAAGTGGGGGACAGAGGGTAGAGGGAAGAAGAGGGGGAGGGAAAGAAGAGAAGAAGGGAGATGGGGAGAGACAGATGAGAAATAAAGTTACCGCGCATCCTGTAAAAAGCCAGAACAACCGTCTTTCAAGTTTCCGAATGGAAAGTAGAATGGACAGAATGTTCTCTTTCAAGGAGCAGCCAAATTAATTTGTTACTTGAGGTCAAGAGAACATAAATACTGTAACTCTGCAGTCAAATGAAAGAGCTGACGCTCGGAATAGGAAATCCACAACACCAAGTGTGTATTTCAGAATGGAAGCAGATAGCTGAAGAAATTAAGTGATTGTTGAAATTTCATGAAAATTGTTTGTGTGTCAGGCATGTCTTTGGTCAAAGGGAAAAAAATCCAAGTTCCTGAAGTTCCTTAGGGGTATATGTGGAAAGCAGTAACCATGGAGGAGTAGAAACTCTCCCACTAAAGACAGTGGAGCAGCTGCCACTGGGGGTATGTTTGAAATAAAGATGCCCCAGATTGAAAACAAGACATGAGGCTGGGCACAGTGGCTCACGCCTGTAATCCTAGCACTCTGGGAGGCCAAGGTGGGTAGATTGCCTCAGCTCAGGAGTTGGAGACCAGCCTGAGCAAAAGCGAGACTCTTTCTCTAAAAAAATAGCCAGGCACTGTGGCAGGTGCCTGTAGTCCCAGCTACTTGGGATGCTGAGGCAAGAGAATCGCTTGAGTCTAAGAGTTTGAGATTACTGTGAACTATGATGTCACAGCGTTCTACAGAGGTAACAAAGTGAGACTCTGGCTCAAAAAAAAACAAACCCATGACATGAAGCACTATAAAAAAGACATAGATACCCCTGCTTAGTTAGTCCTTGATGGTTTTAAAGGACTTGATTACCATTTTTAAAAATTAACTCCTTTTAGAGTAACAAGAGCTCATGTTCTACAATATTATTAGTAGTTTGTCCAAAAATGTCAGTTTTGAAAACACAGAGTTTTTTTCTGTTTCACACATTCTCCACAAATCTGCAGCTTCTTGAAACTAATTTTGGGGATTCTGGATCAACTCTCGCTGAAAAAAACATGCTCATGGACATAAAAAGGCAGAAATGCAGGCTCGGCGCCTGTGGCTCAACGGGCTAAAGCGCCAGCCACATACACCTGAGCTGGAGAGTTTGAATCCAGCCCGGGCCTGCCAAACAATGACGGCTGCAAACCAAAAAATGGCCAGGTGTTGTGGCTGGCGCCTGTAATCCCAGCTACTTGGGTGGCGGAGGCAGGAGACTCGCTTGAGCCCAGGAATTGGAGGTTGCTGTGAGTTGTGATACCACAGCACTCTATCCAGGGTGACAGCTTGAAGCTCTCTCTCAAAAAAAAAAAAAAAAAAAAAGGCAGAGATGTAAAGATGCAGACAGGGAGAGAAAGAGGACCATGATGAAAAAGAGCACAAGGAAAATGACATTTAGTTACAATGGACTTTGGCGGGATAGTACCCCTATTCCCTAACCTTTTGTGATAGTATACCTAAAGGCACAGTTTTGCAGATATTTACAAAGTGTAACTAATTCTGACCCAACAACTGTGGGTTTATAGACTTAACATAATTTTTTTTGATTATTGGAAACTGGAACTCAAGGATTGCTTATTCATTAAGAAAAATGAAGTTAAGTAAGGAAATCTTACTATTAATATATAAGAAGACTATAGGCTGGGTGCAGTGGCTCACATCTGTAATCCTACCACTCTGGTAGACCCAGGTGGGAAGATCGCTTGAGGTCAGGACTTTGAGACCATCTTGACCAAAAGCAAGACCACTCTCTGTATGAAAAATAGAAAACTTACCAGGCATGGTGGCATGTCCCTATAATCCCAACTACTAAGGAGGCTGAGGCAGGAGGATAGCTTGAGCCCAAGAGTTTGAGGTTGCAGTGAGCTATGATGACACCACTGCACTCTGGCCTGAGCAACAGAGTGGGGCTCTGTCTTGGAAGAAAAAAAAGAAAGTCTGTATAGACAACCAGTTTAAATTCCAACCCACCTATTTTCAAGCAACTTTGAATAAACCTATATTCTATTTTTATAAGAAATTAACTTTTCCGGGTGGCACCTGTGGCTCAGCGAGTAGGGTACTGGCCCCATATACCAAGGGTGGAGGGTTCAAACCCGGCCCTGGCCAAACTGCAAAACAAAAAAATAGCCGTGGTAGGCGCCTGTAGTTCCAGCTACTCAGGAGGCTGAAGCAAGAGAATCGCCTAAGCCCAAGAGCTGGAGGTTGCTGTAAGCTGTGTGACGCCACGGCACTCTACCGAGGGTCATAGAGTAACACTTTGTCTCTCCAAAAAAAAAAATTAACTTTTCCTTTTAAGATCATCACCATTTAGCAGATATGTGGCCTTCAAAGTTTAACTAGCTTTGGAAATTTCTCATAGTCTGAACTGACACATCCCATGAAAACAGAAAACAGATAGAGGGCAGACAAGGTGGTTCACGCCTGTAATCCTACCACTCTGAGACGCTAAGGCCGGTGGATTGCCTTAGCTCACAGGTTCAAGACCAGCCTCAGCCTGACCCAGAGCAAGACTTCATCTTGCATTGTGGCAGGCACCTTAGTCCCAGCTACTTGGGAGGCTGAGGCAAGAGAATCGCATGAGGCTCGGCGCCTATGGCTCAACAGGCTAAGGAGCCAGCCACATACACCTGAGCTGGCGAGTTTGAATCCAGCCCAGGCCCACCAAGCAACAACGATGGCTGCAACCAAAAAATAGCCAGGCGTTGTGGCAGGTGCATGTAGTCCCAGCTACTTGGGAGGCAGAGGCAGAATTGCTTGAGCCCAGGAGTTGGAGGTTGCTGTGAACTGTGATGCCACGGCACTCTACCCAGGGCGACAGCTTGAGGCTGTCTCAAAAAATGAGGTTGCTGTAAAGCTATGATACCAGGGCACTCTACGAAGAGTGCAAAGTGAGACTGTGTCTCCAAGAAAAAAAAAGAAAGAAAGAAAGCAAACAGAAAATAGATAAAAGAGAAGTCACTATTTTGTGAGTTTGTTCGTATTACAGTGCTTTTGGATTTTTATTTAGGTCTCAGTAATGATCTTATCTTTTTAGCTCTTAAGAGTTTTTGAGGCTCGGCACCTGTGGCTCAATGGGCTAGAGCTCCAGCCACATACACCTGAGCTGGCGGGTTCGAATCCAGCCTGGGCCCACCAAACAACAATGATGGCTGCAACCAAAAAATGGCCAGGCGTTGTGGCGGGCACCTGTAGTCCCAGCTAGTTGGGAGGCGGAGGCAGGAGACTCACTTGAGCCCAGGAATTGGAGGTTACTGTGAGTTGTGATGCCACCGCACTCTACCCAGGGTGACAGCTTGAGACTCTCTCAAAAAAACAAACAAAGAAACAAACAAACAAAAGAGTTTTTGAGCCAATTTGACTTACAGATGTAGAACTAAGACTTGAAAAGAACAACAGAGGAATCTCTGGCATGATAGAAATGTTCTGTATCTTGATTTGGGTGTCAAAATTCATCCACTTATGCAATCAAAGTCTGTGAATTTAATGTTAATTATACCTCACCTGAACGCTTAAAATCTATGAACTTGTATGTAAGCTATACCTCAATTTTTTAAAATCATACTTGACTGATGGGTCAAGTTATATAGAATGTTTTGGTTGGGTTGAGGATTATGTGTTTTAATTTCCAGGTTTTTGTTTTTTTTTTTTTTGCAGTTTTTGGCCAGGGCTGGGTTTGAACCCGCCACCTCCGGCATATGGAGCCAGTGCCCTACTCCTTTGAGCCACAGGCGCCGCCCACCAGTTAATTATTTTTTATACTCGCTATTTGTAAAAATAACAAGAAATAGATGGTATCTATTAATGTACCTAGTGTCTATTATTTAAAAATTGCACAAAAGGATCAGGCAAAACTGTCTCTGATCAGCCATGCTTATTTTTAGCCCTGTGATCCTTTTAAATACCACATAAGAGACCTGTTCTCTCCTTAATGCACACATTTCTCTGCTACAGATTCCTGAGTGGTTAGGAAAAAAAAACTGATATAATAGTTATGAAGTGGTAATGAATACATCTGAGCATTTACCAGCTGACCATGAAGAGAAGTATTGTTTTATGTACTGTGCATATGATAAAATCAAAATGCTACAAATACGAAACTTCATACTTGTCTTGAAAAGTGAAAGCTATCAAGCCTGACACCAGGAAGATAATTCTAGTTGGACAAGCTCACAGATAACATCTGAATGTGACCTGTTAATAAATTGAGTTCTGTTGATTCATTTCTTACTGGTGAAACATCCTCACACTTTGGAATGGACTCCCTTGGTCATGGTGTATCACCCTGTTGAATCCTGTTTTGTTCATTATTTTGGATTTTTTCATCGATAAGTTAGATTGGCCTTTAGCGTGAGTGGGGAGGGGGGCATTGATTCAGCAAGTTTTGCTACCAGGAATAAATAAAATGAGTCAGAATGAGTCAGTATGATTTCTGTCTTTTTCTATGTTTGAGAATAGGAGTTACCTGGATCTTGAAAGTTTGCCCACAGTTTCTGAGCTCAGTAACAATGAAGAAAGTGTTTTTCTGACAATGTAAAAGAAATTTTCTCTAGTTGTAAATCAATTCTGATTATTTTCTTTCTTTAAGTCAACTCTAGTAATTTGTATCTCCTACAAAATCATGTACAAACCTTAATTCATTAATATGAAATTATGAATGTTCTTCTCCTATAATTTCTAAAGTCAGTACTCTGTTTCCTTAAATCCCTTCCTTATTCCTAGCATTAGAGGTTTGTGCTCTTGGCTTGTGTTTTTCTTAGTAAGGACTCTGAGGGTTTGATCTTTTCGAAGAACTAACTCTTTATTACGTATGTTCTTCTCATTCATAAACTTCTGCTTTTATCTTAATTTTTATTTTACTTACATTTCTTTCATTCTTTTATGGTTTTTTCAGTTGACTATTTAATTTGCTTTTCTTCTTTCTTATTTGATAATAAAAGCATTAAAGACAATGTATTTTCTTCTGAATATAGTTTTGGCTGCACCCCATGAATTTTGATGTATAAAGTTCTCTTATTAACATCTTTATTATCTGTAATTGTAATTGCAGTCTCTTTAGTCTGGGAGTTACTTAAAGAGGTGTTTGGGTTCTTTTTTAAATTCTCAATGGTAAGATTGTTTTGTCATTGTTAACCTTTTGTTACAATTTTCTCATTTAATCATACTATGATTGTAGAATGCAGCTAATGCATTTCTTTTTATAATTGAGAGAGGAGCGTTCCTTTGTGGCCTAATATGTAGTAATAAATCCCTGTAAATGTTTCAGATCATAATAAATGTGTGATAGTTCCATATAATTTCATAAATCTGTTCCTGATCTTTTTGAGCTTCAGATGATGGGGTCACTCCCTAACATCATGATTCAGCCCATCTCTTCTTATAGCAGTTTTTGCTTTATAAGTAATTCGATGCATAAAGACTTATGGTTTTTACTTTTTAGGTTATATTTCTCGTCCAAATAAAACAAAATTTACGAGCAAGGTAGCCTCATGGCATGTACCCTCATGTCAACTGGAATTTTTTTAAAAAGGGAGGAGAAAGGGTGGCACCTGTGGCTCAAGGAGTAGGGCGCCAGCCCCATATACTGGGGGTGGTGGGTTCAAGCCCAGCCTCGCCAAAACTGCAAAAAAAAGAAACAGTAAAGGGAGGAAAAAATGGAAAAAAGATGTGACCATGGAACTAAACACACCTTCCAAATGTGTATAAACTGTTAAAGTGTTCTTTAGGTGTTTGGTATTTGTCTCTTCCAAGTGGATGATGAACCCCAAGAACAGGGATTACATCTTCAGTGTCGCTGGTACATCCACCCCACCTGCCTGGCACTGTGCACCCCCTGAGGCCACCTTGTCCAGGCTGATGGCTGCCTAACTGATGGCACCTGTGGCAGCCGGAGGTGGCACTTGGGTATTTTCTGCAATAGAAAAACAAACCACAGAATGAGAAATCATTCCAGCATTTGCTTTCTTGACCAAAGTAGGATGTCTAGGGATCAAAACAACCAGGAGGCTATTTTTTTACTTTACGTGTAATATATAAAATAGACTTTTGTGGGCAGTGGTGGTGGTGTACAAGTTTATGAGTCCGAACCCATGTGTAGATTTATGTAAGCACCACTACAATCAGGATACAGAATACGTCTGTCACCCCAGAAAACTCCCTTGTATCAGACTCTGCCCTGCCTTAAACCGGACAACTACTAATCTGTTGCTTACAGCCGTTTGAGAATGGCTGCTTTCATTCAGCATAACCCCCTTTGAGATTTATCCTTGTTGCATATCAATAATTGGCATCGTTAATTTGTTCCTTTTTATTGATCAATAGCATTCAATTATATAGATCTATCATAGTTTGTTTATCCTCTTTGATGAATATTTAGGTTGCTTCCAACTTTTGGCAGTTATTAATAGAGCTGCTATAAACATTCATATATGACAGTGGTTCTCAACCTTCCTAATGCCGCAACCCTTTAATACAGTTCCTGTGGGTTGTGACCCACAGGTTGAAAACCACTGATATATAAAGTTTTGTGTGAATGTAAGTTTTCTAAGATAAATGCTTAGGGGCGAGGTTGCTGGCTCTTATGGTAATTCTATGTTTAACTTGTTCAGTTAACCACCAAAGTGTTTTCACACTGGCTATACCATTTTACATTCCCACCAAAAATATGTGAATATCAGTTGCTCTGTGTCCTCACAAGCATTTTATATTGTGGGGTTTTTTTTGTTTTTAAGATAGTCTCACTATGTTGCCCTCTGTAAAGTGCTGTGATGTCACAGCTCACAGCAACCTCCAACTCTTGGGCTTAAGTGATTATCTTGCCTCAGCCTCCCCAGTAGCTGGGACTACAGGCGCCCACCACAACACCCAGCTATTTTTTTGTTGTAGTTGTCGATGTTTAGCAGGCCTGGGGCTGGATTTGAACCTGCCGGTCCCTATGTATGTGGCCAGCACCCTAACCGCTGAGCGATGAATGATGAGCCTATATTGTTATTTTTGTCATTGTTATTGTCTGTTTGGTTTTATTTTTCTTTCAGCTATTGTGATGGGTTTGTGGTGGTATCTCACTATAGTTTTAATCTGCATTTCCCTAACGACTATTGATGTTGTCTGTCTTGTCACAGGCTTATTATATGCCACCCATCTGCCTTCTTTGGTGAGGAGATTTTAAATCTTCTGCCATTTTTTAATTGAGTTGTTTGTTTTCATACTAATTTTTAAGAGCTCTTTGTGTATTCTGAATCCAGGTTCTGTATCAGATATATCTTTATAAGTATTTTCTCCAGTCTGTGACTCATCTTTTCACTCTCCTACCGGTATCGGTATCAGAGGAAAAGTTTTAAACTTGGTGAAGTTCAGTTTATTAACTATTTTTCTTTATGGATTGTGCTTTTGGTGTCATTTCTAAGAAATCGTCTCCTAACCCGAGGTCACAAAGATTTTTTCCTGTGTTTTCTTCTAAAAGCTTTCTAGTTTTCTATTTGACATTTAAATCTATGGTGAGTTTTGAATTAATTTTTTATGAGGGGTGAGATTTAGGTAGACGTTTCTGTTGGCATGGGAACGTCCAAATGTCCCGTGTTATTTCCAAAAGTCCAAATTACTCTTTCTCCATTGACCTGCCTTCCATCTGCTTGTAATGTGGAATTGGACAAAGGCTACGGTCCACACTGTGCTGCGAGCAAAGCGCTATAAAATATATTTCAGAATTCGTTCTTTCAAGACCCAACCTTATAGTTCTCTCGCGCTCTCTCTCCGTAGTTAACCGGCCTGAGCGTCTCCAATGGAAAGGACCAACTCGTAGTGTTCCACACCAAGGACAACAGAGACCTCATTGTGTGTCTCTTCAGCAAGCAGCCAACCCATGAGAGTCGGATTGGAGAACTAGTCGGCGTGCTGGTGAATCACTTCAAGAGGTAAAGTTTGATTTTTATAAATACAGGGCAGAGGTAACGCCCTTTTTAAAGTAGCAGTATTATACAGGTAAATATGAAACACAGAAATTGGTGGAGAAATGTGAAAAGACAAAAACCCTACCATTCCAGTCCATTAAGTGTACAGTCTTTTGGCCTTGTCAGTAGTGTCTGCAGAATTTTCTTCCTGCAGGTTGTTAGACAAAAAGAAGCGTTATTTGCACCAGATCCTGTATATGAAATCTTTGATCGTAATTATCACTGAACTTGTTTTTTGCCAACTTTAATGCCTTGAGTTATTTTCCTCCATAAGGACAACTTAAAGCATCTGGTTCACAGAAGGCAAAATTAGCATTCAGGCTTAATTTCAAGAGTAGGAACAATCCTTGACTTTTCCAGCCTCCAGCTAAACCAAACAAGGAGAAATATCCCTAACGGTGATATTTTTTTCTCACTGCTAATCTAAATATAATTAAATCCATAAGATTGAAAAATCACTTTGTATTTTATTGTGACAGCTTCTTATGTACCCCACGTATAATCAGTGAGCGTATCCACTATGAATATAAACAAATTGGACGGCATGTAGGTCCATGAAGACTAAAGGAATTCCTGAGAGAGGCGGTAACTACTCCAAAAACCTAGAGTCACGATGGAACGTGACATCTGCTAAGAGCGTCATAGTGAGCCTAGACGATGTGGGGAGAGGGTGAGGGAGAGAGGCAGCGTGTAGTGTACAGCGATGCAAGAAATACCAACCAGGAGACGATCCCGAGGGTGACGGGGACTAGCGAATCAATAATTTCAGTCAGAGAAGTGATTTTGTCTGGTTAGTTTAAGTTTACTCGTAGCTTTTCTTTCTTATCTAAACAAGGACATGTTAAGAATTAGGTATCAACATTTGTAATTCTACTGTGTTCATTTTCACTGATAAATACATGAAGGGTAATTTTAGAGGTGGGCTACACTGACAATTTTGTTAAACCCTGTGTTCTAAATCAAAGGAGATCTTTAAATATTTTATATAATGTTTTTATGTGCTGTAAGTAAAGTAATGCATAATGGTCATCTGCTGGGGAAAAAAAAAAGAATCTAAGGAATTACCAAAAAATAATAATAAACACATAGGCCTTTGAAAACTTCCTTTATATCTGCCAAATAATTATAAAGCTCAGCAAAATACTGAAAAGTTTAGAATGAAAGGTAAAGATAGGAAGAAGGTAGGTGAAAATAAATGCTTATAATTCAAATAAGCAGGCTTATTTTCCTGCTAATATTTAGTTATAGTGAAGTATGGAAAATTAAAGTAATTTCTATTTGTTACCTTAATTTGGATGCCTAAACTAAGGAACATATTAGTTTTTGCCTGGGTAATTAAAGTATTCTGCATCCGTCTGGGTCCTTGTGCAGTAGATGGTAACTCCTGTTAAATGCCCTCTACAAGCGACAGAAACGTGGGGTCTGGGCCTCGCATTCATCAGTTGCTTCCCTTTCCCACCATATGCATGCTGGGACACATTTCCAGGTGCATGCCTTCTACCTTTAATATATGCAAGAATTTTGATTTCTTTAAAGTTTATGAATATAAGGAAAAGACTGTGAAGATGCTAGCGTTTTTGTTGTTGTTTATTCTTGATGTTCCTATCTTAAGACTTAAAAGATCAGTTAGAAATTAGAGATAAAAATCTCTCCTCCCTGCCCCCCGAAAATTGAGGCTTGGAATTTTGACTTAGAGCTACAGTTACCAACTTACTATTGACTTCTTTTTTTTTTTTTTATTAAATCATAGCTGTGTACATTAGTGCTATCATGGGGTACAAAGTATGTGCTGGCTTCATATACAATCTGAAATATTTTCATCCAACTGACATAACCTTCATAGGATTTTCTTGGTTATTGTATGAAAACATTTGTATTCTGCATTTAGTAAGTTTCACCTATACCCTTCTAAGATGCACCATACGTGTGATCCCACCATTTACTCTCTCTCCACCCATCCTCCCCTTTCTCCTCCCCTCCCTTACACCTTTCCCCATATTCTTGTACTATAATTGGGTTATAGCCTTCATATGAAAGCTATAAATTAGCTTCATAGTAGGGCTGAGTACATTGGGTACTTTTTCTTCCATTCTTGAGATACTTAAGAAGAATGTGTTCCATAACTTCTTATGTTCAAGTTCTATGTTTGGGATTACTGTACAGTTGCCCTACATTCCCATATCTTTTAAGTATATTATCAGTATACTGGAATATTATTCTTTTCTCCAAGGCAAAGATTAGCAACAGCACTTCATAGGAATAAAGCCCTTTCATATTTTCTTTGAATAATAGAATTGAAAGATTAGAGTTTCTTCTATTTAGTCTTTGCTTTTTTTCACTATTGAGGATGCCTGTGATTTCTGGAGTTATTAAAAATCATGTAACCTTTGAATGAATGAATGAATGGACATATATAAATGTCTTATGAAACACTATGCACAATTTATGACTCTGAAAGTAAGATTTTATCTCACTTTGACCTCCCCTATGGAAAGTGTTCTAAATTCTCTTTGCTATACAACTTCCTCCAAATTTTTCATATGTTTATCGTCTAGTATTTGCCTGGATCACACAAATTCACCCATTCTTCTAAGCACTGTAGATATAGTACTGGAAAATTCAATAATTACTGACCCAATGGAACTTATATTTTAGTGATTATGACAACAATATTCTCCACATAACAATGACCGGGAGATACTTGGGTGCTTAAAGAATAATTTGAAAGTAATTTCTGCAAATGAAACATGTCAGAATATCCAAACCCTTGATGCAATCACTTCAATGTGGATACAAACTGAAGAGGTTATGAGAAAATGATGAACAATAATGGAACTATGATGAACTTTCATAAACACTTTTGGTTAGAAGAATATTTTTAAATTTCAGATTAATATGAGGGTACACACAATTGGGTTACATAGTTTGCTTTTATAAGGCTAAATTGCAAGTCGTAGTTGAGTTATACACCCAGAAATTATACCATATACCCTTGCAATGTGCCTATTGGGTGGGAACTTACCCAAGACCTTCACCCACCAATTGAATTTAACTGAGTTTTTATCTCATCTGAGCATATAGTTGTTAATCTACTAGTTTCAATGTACTACTGAGTATATGTGAAGCTTATTTTTCCATTCTTGTGGTATTTCACTTAGGAGAATATTCTCTAAATGGGTTAAAAGAATATCTGGTGATGTTTTCCTTTCCCTATTGCACTGTTTGAATTCTAATGATTGATAATTTGACTTCTATTCTAACCATATAAATTTTTATGAGACCAAAATTTCAGCAGACAGAAGCTGTCAACACACTCAAACTGAGATACTAAAGAATTGCCCAAAACAGAGGTGCTGGAGGATCATAACATTTGGAAGAAATGAACAGCATTGACTGAGTTTACAATTTTATTGATTTAGAGCCCAAGAGGAAAATATCGAGAGGTAGCAAAAACTTCAATTAAGGTACATGTCAAATCTATTAAGAGTAGAGTATAAATGTTTTAACACAATAATTAAGTAAGGGAGGAGAAGGCTATGTTAACCAGTTTTGATGTAAGCATTCCAAATTGTGTATAAAATCAGCACATTGTACCCCATAAATGCATTAATGTACACAATTATAATTGAATAAAAAAATTATTAAGAGAAAAAAATCTTTAGTTTTGTGGCCTAATGAACATAAGAAAATCTCAAAACTGGAAGATGAAAGAACATCTATGAAAAGGTAAAGATAGAAAGAGGGAGCCACTAATTCTTCTCTGGGAAATCATAATCTCTACCCAAACCTTTAGTTGACTTATAAACCTTGCCTGGGGTCATTACTCAAACAATCTAATAAATGATTAATTAACAAAAGCGACATTTGAGCTGTAGCTCAAGAGAGAGACAGAAGTTGCAATTTCCATCCAACCAAGCTGATGGCCTGGATAAACAAAACACTAACACTCTTTGGAACAATCATAATATATGATTTCAACATATCAATAATATAACATTCATAATGTTTAGGGTTATAATCTAAAATTTTATACTATAAGAAGAAACAAAATGTAACCCATTCACCCCACACACATACGACTAACACACACATTCAGAGATCTATCCTGGGAACACTCAGATGTTAAAATCCAGAGAAGGATTTTATTGCTATCATATTTATGTCAATGACATAAAATAAAATATGCTAATAATGATTGAAAATGGAAACCTCAGAAGATAAATAAAAACTAGAAAAATAATTTCTTGGAAATTTGAAATCTAACAATACATAAAATAAAAAAATTTCCCTGGATGGGCTTAATAATGTAATGGTGGAAAATATAATGGTCACTTGATTTAATAATAGATGTATAGAAGTAGACAAAATTCAAGATCATTGAGAAGGAAAAGAATGCACTCTCTGGAACCTGTGGAACAATGCAAACATTCTAACATACATATAAGTTGAGATCTAGCAGGCAAAAGAGAAAGAATAGGGACAAAAACCATTTGAAAAAATAAGGACTAAAAGTTCTTCAAAAAATAAAAAGCAAAAATAAAATAAAATACAAATAATCAAATAAGAATAAAAATTCCTCAAATTCACCCCTGAAGTACATAAATTTATAAATTCATGAAACTTGGTGATACACACTAATAACCCCAACAGACTAAATACAATATATCATGAAACAATTCATCCAGTAGCAGGTAAAGGAGTTGAATTTTTTGCCTGATTCAGTTGCTGGATCTGTAAGAAAAGTCATTACAGAAACATTTGCCTGGGAATAATGCTCCCATGTGAAAACCTTAGCACTATGGAATACAACTTAGATCTCAACTCCTTAATTCAGAAAACCAATAGTAAAAGAAACATATTTGGGGCTCAGCGCCTGTGGCTCAATGGGCTAAGGCGCCAGCCACATACACCTGAGCTGGCGGGTTCGAATCCAGCCTGGGCCTGCCAAACAACAATGACGGCTGCCACCAAAAAATGGCCGGGCATTGTGGCGGGCGCCTGTAGTCCCAGCTACTTGGGAGGCGGAGGCAGGAGACTCGCTTGAGCCCAGGAATTGGAGGTTGCTGTGAGCTGTGATGCCACCGCACTTTATCCAGGGTGACAGCTTGAGGCTCTGTCTCAAAAAAAAAAAAAAAAAAAAAAAAGAAGGAAAATAAGAAACATATTTGGAATATTCTGTCAAACTTGACACCAGCTCAGAGTCAAACAATGCCACACCAAGACCATCATCAAAATGGCAGCAGGATTTCATTTGGCACATGTAAGTAGGAATAACAAAAGTTTCTGCCACTTTAGTAATCTTTATTTCCAGTATCTAACAAAATCTTGGGCAAAGAGTAAGCAAATGAATAACAGGGTAAATTAAGGAATAAAATGAGTAATATAAAAATAATCTTATGTGAGAGGGAAATCTAGTGTTCTATCCTTCCACAAGAGCAATAAAATGATCTGGAAAAAGCTGTCAAAGTCAACTCCTATAACACTCAGAAATATAATAAAAATTTAAAACAAACAATGGAGCACTTAATTCAATAAAAAGACCACTGCTTTGCAATATAAGAGCACCATGGTATTTTAAGTTGCCCACTACCATACCCTCAGCCCAAGATCAGCAGATAGTTTGAGGATGGAAGTCTATACTTCTAGTGTAAGTGCTTAGTACCAGAGGGAGCAATACAGACCTTTTCCTCAAATAAGTGTGCTGGTTGTTTTATACTTCTCTGATGGCTCCCTAAAGAACTGGCACAATAATTTGCCTTTGTTTTGTCTGACTCAGAATATTTCCAGGGCTCAAGTGACATTCTGGGTGCTGTTTGCCAAAAGAATTAAAAGGCACTAACATTGAACTAGTCTGGGACAAGTAACAATAGACCTGACAAACCAAAGAGGGACTGGATGGCCTGGGAAGAAAGAGGTTGTGAAAGAAGATACGTTGAGAAATAAGACATTATTTTTAAGGCACATGTGCATAACATGGAATGGAAAAGACTGGGGCTATCAGAATACTTAGCAAAAGGTGGAGAATGTATTATTCTTTCACCGATGAGTGATCTGACCTTCAGCCTCTAAGGCTCTGTGCAAGCATAAAGTTGAAGCTAAAGCAGAATTATAAACAGCTTCACTAAGCACTGAACTGAGGGCCCAAAATAAAGCCAATTTGCAAAGACTAAGAAAGTATTTATTCTTTTTTTCTTTGCCTACAAGTATTTAAGAAACTTCTTTAAAACCCCTAGGAGACCACTAAACTGACAGAATGCTGCTTTCCATGGCCACACTAATCAAAGAAAAACAGACTTTATAAAAATAGTTTTAAAAAGACACCAAACAGGCAAACAAAAGCAAACAATAAAAAGTAGCAACAACTAACTTTAGAAAGGGAGAGGAATCTAATTTATAGAGTTGCCACATTATAATATTCAAAATGTCCAAGTTTCACCAAAATTAAAATCATGCAAAGAAACTGGAAAAGTGTGACTCCCATTTAAAGGAAAAGAAATTAATAGAAACTGATCATGAAGAAGCCCAGACATTGTATGAATATTCAAATGTTTTAAGTCAATGGCCTTACTTATGCTTTAAAAATTAAAGGAGACTATAGAAAAATAATTAAAGGAAATCAGAAGAATTATGTCTTAATAAACAGAGAATATTATTAAAAGAATAAAATTATAAAAAGGAACCAAATAGAAACTTGGGGGCTGAACAGTAGAATAACTGAAATTAAAAAATTCACTAAAGGGATTCAACAGCAGAAATGAGCAGACAGAAGAATTAGAGAATATAAACATAGGTTAATTGTAATTATCCAGTCTGAGAGGCAGGAAGAAAAAAGGATTGAAGAAAAGTGAACAATGTCTAAGAGACATGAGACACTGTGAAGTGTGCCAACACATTCACAATGGGATTCCCAGAGATGAGAGAAAAAAGAATCAGAGAAAATATTTAGAGAAATAATGGCCCCAAACTTCCCAACTTTGTGGAAAGACAGCTAGAAAATTCAAAGAACTCTAATCAGGAGTTACTCCAAGATCTCCAAACCAAGACACATTGTCCAACTGTTGAAAGACAAGGAGGGAATCTTTAAAGCTTCAAGAGACATGCATCTAATCACATAGAAAGGATTTTAACAATATTAACAGTAAATTTCTCTTTATAAACCCTGGAAGCCAGAGGGCAGTGACATGACATATTTAAAGTGCTGAAGAAAAAGAAAATTTCCCAAAAAATGCTCTATATCTGGCAAAACTATCCTTCAAAAATGAGGAAATTAAAACATTTTCTGTTAAATAAAAACTGAGGGAGTTCATCACTAGTGGCCTTATCTTAAAGAAATTTCTAAATGGAATCCTTCAGGATG